>MU227730.1:2644966-2656426 GCA_018584345.1 Thuja plicata
ATTATTTTCTTGCAACATGGTTTTGCAGTCTCTGGCCTATCGGCCGCCATAGCTTTCTCTCTTCTGTCTTCATTCTTGTAGCAGTCTTTGCATGCAGGTGTTCTTGGGAAGATTTGCAGTTCAACAATTCTAACATGGTATCAGAGCTTTCCTGCTGGTGGCTGTTTGAGTTTTCTTTGAAGCGTTCAAGGGTTTGAAGGTTTCACAGCATTTTTTGGCTTTCTTCATTGATTCTGGGGGGTCTCTATTTTTTGGGGCACTTTGGGCCCAAACAGACACTACCATTGCATCTAGAAGGCCCAAAAACCCCAGAATCCATATAAAGCACGTCCGTTTTGGACACCGGGGCATCTGGTAAATTTTCTTGGCCTCCCAGGGCCGTACGGGCACATTTTTCGAGGAAAAAAATTTAAAAAAACATTATTTTTTTAATATTTTTTCGCGTTTTAAAAAATGCTCACAATGCTTTTCATTTGGCGCAGCCGGCGCGCCACCGGTGCACCACCGCAGCCGGCCAGCACCCGGCCGCCGCCCAACAACACCGCCCCCGCGGTCCCCGACCACTGCTTCTGCGCCTCGCGCCACCGCGTGCGCGCCCCCACCGCCTCCGCGCCGCCACCGGGCGCCCCTGCCACCGGACCACGCCGCCCCGCTGGCCCCGCCTCCCCTGCTCCGCTCCGCCCCGGGTGGCGGCTTTTCTACCAGCCCCCGCAGGCTTATATGCGCAGCGGCAGGTCCTATGAAGAACCAGGGGCTACGGCCCAGCCCCCGGAGCACACCATGCGCCCGGGGGCCTATTTTTTTAGCCCCTGGGGCTCTTTTCTTGCCTTTTTGGGGGTACCTGTCTGTTTTCACTCTACAAGGAGCATACGGAGGTCTTTTTTAGACTTCCTTATATCGTCGGAAAGCTCTTTCCGAGCTCTTTTCGACAATGGTGGTTTGGTTTTTTGGGTCCACTATTTCAATAGCATTTTTTTCTGTTGAAGTCTGATGTCTCTGTTTGCCTTCCGGGAGTCATATCTGGCTCATCCAGACTCCTTTTTCAGCAAATGAGATATCGTCGAAAAGCTGGTTCAGTGTGCTATTCAGTGGCAGAGGTCATTTTTCTAGATTTTGCTCCAGTTTTTCACTCCTCCGCGTTTGGCAGTTTATGCCCTCTGGTGGTGTGCTTGATTCTACAGGTCCTGGGATCTCTTCTTCTGAGTTCATAGCTCACTCTTCTTTTTGACTTTTGAGCTTGTATGCTCTTCTGATGCATTTTTGTTCTTTAAACGCACTGAGATAAAGTGCCCACTTTTGTATATCTGGGATCTTGTACACCTTATTCAGTTTTTGTACTCGCACTGTGTTATAAAGTGCCATGGGGGGTTATGATGTTTATGCCGCTTTAGGCACATCCACCTTTGTCAAGTAAGCGTACCTTCCACAACATTAGCCCATGTTGTGTGTCTATGAAATCGCCCTTTATCCTATGTGTGTGCTTCTATTGCACTGTTGGTGTTCCTATTTTTCTTCTGCAGATGTTTCTGGCATTGCATTTCAGTGTTCCTGTCACCTCTCCCAGTTCAACATTATGGGGGGGTTCACCTGTTGGTTCTATTGCTTCCTGGTTCGATTGATCAGCTCTTCAGACATTTGTCTTCTCTACCTAGTCATGCACTTCAGTGGGGGTTCCAGCAGTATCTTCTGACAGAGTTTTCAGACATGCTTCAGAGTTGCTTCTTGCTCTTTTCTTTTCCCTTTATTTTGGGTACCTGATCAGGCCTAGTTGTCGGGACCCTTCTTTTCTGCTTTCTGCAATAGTTTAGCAGTTTTGCTTCTCCCTAAGTTACACTTAAGGGGGGGTGTTAGAGTAGTTATATGTTAGCTAATAATTAAATCATTTAATTATTAGTTTATCATACTCTAGGCTTAAGTTTCACTTAGGCGCTTTATAATTCTTTAGGGTTTTAGCCTTTAGGGTTTCGTGTTTCCTTTTATAAGGATTCACTTCTTTCATTTCAGAAAGGAGATTGTATTATTTTCATCATTGTTAATAGAAGATTATTTTCTTGCAACATAGTTTTGCAGTCTCTGGCCTATCGGCCGCCATAGCTTTCTCTCTTCTGTCTTCATTCTTGTAGCAGTCTTTGCATGCAGGTGTTCTTGGGAAGATTTGCAGTTGAGCAATTCTAATAGTTACGAGATTGTAGCTCATTATCAATGAACGGTTGACCGATTCAGTGATGTGGAACCTCAAAATGGCTTGTTATGAGATTACAGCTCATTATCATTGAACAGTTGACCGATTCTGCAATCTAAAACCTTACAACGGCTTGTTATGAGATTATAGCTAATGATCAGTGAATGGTTGACTGATTCGGTAATGTGGAACCTCATAACAGGTTGTTATGAGATTAGAGCTCATTATCAGTAAATGGTTGACTGATTCAGTGACCTAGAACCTTAGAATAGCTTATTATGAGATTATAGCTCATTATCAGCGAATGGTTGACCGATTTGGCAATCTAGAACCTTAGAATGGCTTGTTATGAGATTACAACTCATTATCAATGAACGGTTGCCCGATTCAGCGATGTGGAACCTCTGATTGACTTGTTACAAGATTGCAACTCATTATCAATGAACGGTTGACCGATTTGGTGATGTGGAACCTCAGAATGGCTTGTTATGAGATTATAGCTCATTATCAGTGAACAGTTGACCGATTCGATGATGTGGAACCTCAAAATAGCTTATTATTAGATTGTAGCTTATTATCAGGGAATGGTTGACTGATTTAGTGATCTAGAACCTCAGAATGGCTTGTTATGAGATTAAAGCTCATTATTAGCAAACGGTTGCCCAATTCAGTGATGTAGAACCTTAGAACAACTTGTTACGAGATTATAATTCATTATCAGTGAATGGTTGGCCAAGTCGGTGATGTGGAACCTTAGAATGGCTTGTTATGAGATTACAGGTCATTTTTAGTGAATGGTTGACTAATTCATTGATTTAGAACCTCAGAATGGCTTGTTATGAGATTACAGCTCATTATCAGTGAATGGTTGACCGATTCAGCAATGTGGAACTTCAGAATGACTTGTTATGAGATTACAACTCATTATCAATGAATCGTTGACTGATTTGGCGATGTGGAACCTTAGAATGGCTTGTTATGAGATTATAGCTCATTATCAATGAAAGGTTGACTGATTTGGCGATGTGGAACCTCAGAATGACTTGTTATGAGATTGTAGCTCATTATCAGTGAACGGTTGACCGATTTGACAATGTGGAACCTCAGAACGGCTTGTTATGAGATTATAACTCATTTTCAATGAATGGTTGACCGATTCAGTGATCTAGAACCTCAAAATAGCTTGTTATGAGATTATAGCTCATTATCAGCAAACGGTTGATCGATTCACCAATGTGGAACCTTAGAATGACTTGTTACAAGATTGTAGCTCATTATCAGTGAACGGTTGACCGATTCGGCGATGTGAAACCTTAGAATAGCTTGTTATGAGATTACAACTCATTATTAGTGAATGGTTGACCAATTCAGTGATGTGGAACCTTAGAATGGCTTGTTCTGACATTATAGCTCATTATCAGTGAATGGTTGACCGATTCGGCGATTTACAACCTTAGAACGGCTTGTTATGAGATTACAGCTCATTATTAACAAATGATTGACCGATTCAACACTGTGGAACCTTAGAAGGACTTGTTATGAGATTACAACTCATTATCCATGAATGGTTGATTGATTCGGTGATGTGGAACCTCAGAATGGCTTGTTATGAGATTATAGCTCATTATCAACAAAAAGTTAACCGATTCAGTGATTTGAAACCTCAGGATGACTTGTTATGAGATTGTAGCTCATTATCAATGAATAGTTGACTGATTCGATGATATGGAACCTTAGAACAATTTGTTATGAGATTATAGCTCATTATTAGTGAACGATTGACCGATTCGGCGATCTAGAACCTCAGAATAGCTTGTTATGATATTACAGCTCATTATCAGCAAATGATTGACCAATTCGGTGATGTAGAACCTTAGAATGACTTGCTACGAGATTGTAGCTCCTTATCAGTGAACGGTTGACTGATTCGGTGATGTGGAACCTTAGAACAACTTGTTATGAGATTACAACTCATTATCAGTGAACGGTTGACCGATTTGGCAATGTAAAACCTCAGAATAGCTTGTTATGAGATTACAACTCATTATCAATGAATGGTTGACCGATTCAGCAATGTGGAACCTCAGAATGACTTGTTACAAGATTGTAGCTCATTATCATTGAACAGTTGACCAATTTGGTGATGTAGAACTTCAGATTGGTTTGTTATGAGATTATAGCTCATTATCAATGAACGGTTGACCGATTCAGTGATCTAGAACCTCAGAATAGCTTGTTATGAGATTAAAGCTCATTATCAGTGAATGGTTGACCGATTTAGTGATGTGGAACCTCAGAACAACCTGTTACAAGATTGTAGCTCATTATCAGTGAACTGTTGAATGATTCGGAAATCTAGAACCTCAGGATAGCTTGTTATGAGATTACAGCTCATTATCAGTGAATGGTTGACCGATTCAGCGATGTGGAACCTTAGAATAGCTTGTTATGAGATTTTAGCTCATTATCAGTGAACGGTTGACGGATTCGGTGATGTGGAACCTCAGAAAAACTTGTTAAGAGATTACAGCTCATTATCAGTGAATGGTTGATCGATTCAGCGATCTAAAACCTCAGAATGGCTTGTTATGAGATTATAGCTCATTATCAATGAATGGTTGACTGATTTGGCAATGTGGAACCTCAGAATGACTTGTTATGAGATTGCAGCTCATTATCAATGAATAGTTGACCGATTCAGCGATGTGGAACCTCAGAATGGCTTGTTATGAGATTACAGCTCATTATCAATGAACAGTTGATCGATTCAGCAATCTAGAACCTTAGAATGGCTTGTTAATAGATTACAGCTCATTATCAGTGCATGATTGACTGATTCAGTGATATGGAACCTTAGAATAGCTTGTTACGAGATTATAGCTCATTATTAGCAAAGGGTTGTCCGATTCGACGATCTAGAACCTTAGAATGGCTTGTTATGACATTATAGCTCATTATCAGTGAACAGTTGACTGATTCGGCGATCTAGAACCTCAGAATGGCTTGTCATGAGATTATAGCTCATTATCAGTGAATGATTGATCGATTTGGCAATCTAGAACCTTAGAACGGCTTGTTTTGAGATTACAACTCATTATTAGTGAACGGTTGACTGATTTGGAAATGTGGAGCCTTAGAATGACTTGTTATGAAATTATAGCTCATTATCAATGAATGATTGACCTATTCGGTGATCCAGAATGGAACCTTAGAATGGCTTGTTATGAGATTATAGCTCATTATCAATGAACGGTTGACCTATTCAACGATCTAGAACCTTAGAATGGATTGTTATGAGATTACAGCTCATTATCAGTGATTGGTTGACCGATTTGGTGATGTGGGACCTCAGAATAGCTTGTTACAAGATTGTAGCTCATTATCAGTGAACAGTTGACTGATTCGGTAATCTAGACCCTAAAAATAGCTTATTACGAGTTTATAGCTCATTATCAGTGAACGGTTGACTGATTTGGTGATGTGGAACCTCAGAACAACTTGTTATGAGATTATAGCTCATTATCAATGAACGGTTGACCGATTCGGCAATGTGGAACCTTAGAATGGCTTGTTATGAGATTACAGCTCATTATCAGCGAATGGTTGACCGATTCAGCAATATAGAACCTCAGAATGGCTTGTTATGAGATTAAAGCTCATTATCAGTGAACGGTTGACCCATTCAGTGATGTGAAACCTCAGAATGACTTGTTATGATATTACAACTCATTATCAATGAACGGTTGACTGATTTGGTGATGTGGAACCTTATAATGGCTTGTTATGAGATTACAGCTCGTTATCAATGAATGATTGACTGATTCAGTGATGTGGAACCTCAGAATGACTTGTTATGAGATTACAGCTCATTATCAGTGAACGGTTGACCAATTTGGCGATGTGGAACCTAAGAATGGCTTGTTATGAGATTACAGCTCATTATCAGTGAACGGTTGATCGATTCAGTGATCTAGAACCTTAGATAGGCTTGTTATGAGATTACAGCTCATTATCAGTGAACAGTTGACCAATTCGGCAATGTGGAACCTCAGAATGACTTGTTACGAGATTGTAGCTATTTATCAATGAATGATTAACTAATTTGGCAATGTCGAACCTCAGAATGACTTGTTAGGAGATTACAACTCATTATCAATGAATGGTTGACTGATTCGGCGATGTGGAACCTCAGAATGACTTGTTATGAGATTACAACTCATTATCAATGAATGATTGATCGATTTGGCGATTTGGAACCTCAGAATGACTTGTTATGAGATTGCAGCTCATTATTAGGGAATGGTTGACCGATTCAATGATGTCAAATCTCAGAATAGCTTGTTATGAGATTACAGCTCATTATCAGTGAATAGTTGACTGATTCAGAGATCTAGAACCTCATAATGGCTTGTTATGAGATTACAACTCACTATAAGCAAACGGTTGACCGATTCGGCAATGTGGAACCTCAAAATGACTTGTTACAAGATTGTAGCTCATTATCAATGAACAGTTGACCGATTTGGCGATGTAGAACCTTAGAATGGCTTGTTATGATATTACAGCTCATTATCAATCAATGGTTGACCAATTCAAAGATCTAGAACCTTAGAACAGCTTGTCATGAGATTACAGCTCATTATCAGTGAACGGTTGATCGATTCAGTGATCTAGAACCTTAGAACAGCTTGTTATGAGATTACAACTCATTATCAGTGAACAGTTGACCAATTCGGCAATGTGGAACCTCAGAAAGACTTGTTACGAGATTGTAGCTCATTATCAATGAATGATTGACTAATTTGGCGATGTCGAACCTCAGAATGACTTGTTATGAGATTACAACTCATTATAAATGAATGGTTGACCGATTTGGCGATGTGGAACCTCAGAATGACTTGTTATGAGATTAAAGCTCATTATCAATGAACGATTGACCGATTTGGCAATTTGGAACCTCAGAATGACTTGTTATGAGATTGGAACTCATTATCAGGGAATGGTTGACTGATTCAGTGATGTTGAATCTCAGAATAGCTTGTTATGAGATTACAGCTCATTATCAGTGAACGGTTGACTAATTCAGAGATCTAGAACCTCATAACGACTTGTTATGAGATTACAACTCATTATCAGCGAATGGTTGACCGATTCGGCAATGTGGAACCTCAAAATGACTTGTTAAAAGATTATAGCTTATTATCAATGAACGGTTGACCGATTTAGCGATGTAGAACCTCAAAATGGCTTGTTATGATATTATAGCTCATTATCAATGAATGGTTGACCAATTTGGTGATCTAGAACCTTAGAATAGCTTTTCATGAGATTACAGCTCATTATCAGTGAACGGTTACCGATTTGGTGATGTGGAACCTCAGAACAGCTTGTTACAAGATTGTAGCTTATTATTAGCGAACTATTGACCAATTCGGTGATCTAGAACCTCAGAATGACTTGTTATGAGATTGTAGCTCATTATAAGTGAATGGTTGACTAATTCAGTGATGTGGAACCTTAGAATAGCTTCTTATGAGATTACAACTCATTATCAGTGAATGGTTGACCGATTGGGTGATGTGGAACCTCAGAACAGTTTCGTATGAGATTACAGCTCATTATCAGTGAATGGTTGACCGATTCAGTGATCTAGAATCTCAGAATGGCTTATTATGAGATTACAGCTCATTATCAGCGAACGGTTGACCGATTCAGTGATGTGGAACCTCAGAACAACTTGTTATGAGATTACAACTCATTATCAATGAATGGTTGACCGATTCGATGATGAGGAACCTCAGAATGGTTTGCTATGAGATTACAGCTCATTATCAATGATGGTTGACTGATTTTGCAATGTGGAACCTCATAACAACTTGTTATGAGATTGTAGCTCATTATCAGTGAACGGTTGAATTATTTAGTGATGTAGAACCTCAGAATGGCTTAGTATGAGATTACAGCTCATTATCAGTGAACGGTTGACCAATTTCGTGATCTAAAACCTTAGAATGGCTTGTTATGAGATTACAGGTCATTATCAGCAAACGGTTGACCGATTCGGTGATGGGGAACATTAGAATGACTTGTTACAAGATTGTAGCGCATTATCAATGAATAGTTGACCGATTCGGTGATGTGGAACCTCAGAATGGCTTGTTATGAGATTAAATCTCATTATCAATGAATGGTTGACTGATTCAGTGATCTAGAACCTTAGAATGGCTTGGTATGAGATTACAGCTCATTATCAGTGAACGGTTGACCGATTCAGCGATGTGGAACCTTAGAACAACTTGTTATGAGATTACAGCTCGTTATCAGTAAACGATTGACCGATTCAGTGATCTAGAACCTTAGAATGGCTAGTTATGAGATTATAGCTCATTATCAGTGAACGATTGACCGATTCGGTGATCTAGAACCTCAGAATGGCTTGTTATGATATTACAGCTCATTATCAGTGAACGATTGATTGATTCGATGATCTAGAACCTCAAAATGGCTTGTTATCAGATTACAACTTATTATCAGCGAATGGTTGACCAATTTAGTGATGTGGAACTTCAGAATGACTTGTTATGAGATTGTAGCTCATTATCAATGAATGGTTGACCGATTCAGTGATGTGGAACCTCAAAATAGCTTGTTATGAGATTATAGTTCATTATCAATGAATGGTTGACCGATTCGGCAATCTAGAACCTTAGAACGGCTTGTTATGAGATTACAGCTCATTATCAGCAAATGATTGACTGATTTGGTGATGTGGAACCTTAGAACAACTTGTTATGAGATTGTAGCTCATTATCAGTGAATGATTGACCGATTTAGCGATCTAGAACCTCAGAATAGCTTGTTATGAGATTACAACTCATTATCAGTGAGCGGTTGACCGATTCGGCAATGTGGAACCTCAGAACAACAGGTTATATGATTACAGCTCATTATCAACTAACAGTTGACCTACTCGGCAATGTGGAACCTCAGAATGATTTGTTATGAGATTATAACTCATTGTTAGTGAATAGTTGACTGATTCAACGATCTACAACCTCAGAATGGCTTGTTATGAGATTACAGCTCATTATCAGTGAATGGTTGACTGATTCGGCGAAGTGGAACCTCAGAATGACTTGTTACAAGATTATAGCTCATTATCAATGAATGGTTGACCGATTCAGTGATGTTGAACCTCAGAATGGCTTGTTATGACATTACAGCTCATTATCAATGAATAGTTGACTGATTCGGTGATCTAGAACCTCAGAATGGCTTGTTATGAGATTACAGCTCATTATCAGTGAAGGATTGACTGATTCAATGATGTGGAACCTTAGAACACCTTGTTACAAGATTACAACTCATTATCAGTGAATGGTTGACCGATTCGGTGATCTAGAAACTTACAATGGCTTGTTATGAGATTACAGCTCATTATCAATAAACGGTTGACGGATTCGGCGATGTGGAACTTCAGAATGACTTGTTATGAGATTATAGCTCATTATCAATGAATGGTTGACCGATTCGACAATGTGGAACCTCAAAATGACTTGTTATGAGATTATAGCTCATTATCAATGAACGGTTGACCGATTTAGCTATCTGAAACCTCAAAATGACTTGTTATGAGATTGCAGCTCATTATCAGGGAATGGTTGATCGATTCAATGATGTACAACCTTAGAATAGCTTATTATGAGATTACAGCTCATTATCAGTGAAGGGTTGACCGATTCAGGGATCTAGAACCTCAGAACGGCTTGTTATGAGATTAAAACTCATTATCAGTGAATGGTTGACCGATTTAGTGATCTAGAACATTAGAATGGCTTGTTATGAGATTATAGCTCATTATTAGTGAATGGTTGACCGATTCGGCAATCTAAAACCTTAGAATAGCTTGTTATGAGATTACAACTCATTATCAGCATATGGTTGACTGATTCAGTGATATGGAACCTTATAATGACTTGTTACAAGATTGCAGCTCATTATCAATGAATAATTGACCAATTCAGTGATGTGGAACCTCAGATGGGCTTTTTATGAGATTACATCTCATTATCAATGAACGGTTGACTGATTCAATGATCTAGAACCTCAGAATGACTTGTTTTGAGATTATAGCTCATCATCAGTGAACGGTTGACTGATTTGGCAATGTGGAACCTCAGAACAGCTTGTTACAAGATTAGAGCTAATTATCAGTGAAAGGTTGACTAATTCGATGATGTGGAACCTCAAAATAGCTTGTTATGACATTACAACTCATTATCAGTAAACAGTTGACCGATTTGGTGATGTAGAACCTTAAAATGGCTTGTTATGAGATTATAGCTCATTATCAGTGAAGGATTGACCGATTCAGTGATGTGAAACCTTAGAATGACTTGTTATGAGATTACAACTCATTATTATTGAACGGTTGACCGATTCGGTGATGTGGTACCTTAGAACAACTTGTTATGAGATTATAGCTCATTATCAATGAACGGTTGACCGATTCGGCGATGTGGAACCTCAGAATAACTTGTTATGAGATTGTAGCTCATTATCAGTGAACGATTGACTGATTTGATGATGTGGAACCTAAGAACGGCTTGTTATGAGATTATAGCTCATTATCAGTGAATAATTGACCGATTTAGTGATGTGGAACCTCAGAACAACTTGTTACAAGATTCCAGCTCATTATCAATGAACGGTTGACCAATTCGGCGATTTGGAACCTAAGAATGGCTTGTTATGAGATTACAACTCATTATCAATGAACGGTTGACCGATTCGGTGATCTAGAACCTCAGAACGACTTGTTATGAGATTACAACTCATTATCAGCAAATGGTTGACCGATTCGGCGATGTGGAACCTTAGAATAAGTTGTTACAAGATTATAGCTCATTATTAGTGAACGGTTGACCGATTGGGTGATCTAGAATGTCAGATCGGCTTGTTATGAGATTACAGCTCATTATCAGTGAATAGTTGACCGATTCAGCGATGTGGAACCTCAGAACAACTTGCTATGAAATTATAGCTCATTATCAACGAATGGTTGACTGATTTGGTGATGTGGAACCTCAAAATGGCTTGTTATAAAATTACAGCTCATTATCATTGAACGGTTGACTCATTCGGTGATCTCGAACCTTAGTGTAGACACCCTAAAATGGACAGGCTTGCAACTTTACATTAAAACCCTAATTTTCATCTATTAATTAATGGTTTCTTAATCATTAATTAATCATCTATTTTCTTCTAAATTCACCTTT
>MU227730.1:2656526-2693293 GCA_018584345.1 Thuja plicata
TTTTATTGCTTACGTTTCCATCATTCATTTAGTAGTTATTGCTTAATAGATTTGCATGCACTTGTGAACCTTGGCTACTAACCCCAGCCCTTGGAAAGCTGTGGGAAACCGGAGAGAGAGGCGTACACTTAGAATGGCTTGTTATGAGATTATAGCTCATTATTAGTGAATAGCTGACTGATTCAGTGATGTAGAACCTGAGAATGACTTGTTATGAGTTTACAACTCATTATCAATGAACGGTTGACCGATTTGGCGATGTGGAACCTCAAAATGGCTTGTTATGAGGTTACAGCTCATTATCAATGAATGATTGATAGATTTGATGATCTAGAACCTCATAATGGCTTGTTATGAGATTACAGCTCATTATCAGCGAATGGTTGACTGATTCGGTGATGTGGAACCTTAGAATAGCTTGTTACGAGATTGTACCTTATTATCAGCGAACAGTTGATGGATTCAGCAATCTAGAACCTTAGAATGGCTTGTTTTGAGATTACAGCTCATTATCAGTGAATGGTTGACTGATTGGGTGATGTGGAACCTCATAATAGCTTGTTATGAGATTACAGCTCATTATCAGCAAATGGTTGACTGATTCGGCAATGTGGAACCTCAAAATAGTTTGTTATGAGATTACAGCTCATTATCAGTGAATGGTTGACCAATTCAGTGATCTAGAACCTCAAAATGGCTTGTTATGGGATTATAGCTCATTATCAGCGAACGGTTGACTGATTCAGTGATGTGGAACCTTAGAATGACTTGTTATGAGATTACAACTCATTATCAATGAACGGTTGACCGATTCAGTGATGTGGAACCTCAGAAAAGCTTGTTATGAGATTACAGCCCATTATCAATGAACAGTTGGCCGATTCACCGATGTGGAACCTTAGAATGACTTATTATGAGATTACAACTCATTATCAGTGATCGATTGACTGATTCAGCGATGTAGAACCTCAGAATAGCTCATTATCAAAAAATGGTTGACCGATTTGACGATCTAGAACCTTAGAATGGCTTATTATGAGATTACAGCTCATTACCAGTGAACGGTTGACCAATTCAGTGATCTAGAATCTCAGAATGGTTGATTATGATATTATAGCTCATTATCAGTGAACGGTTGACTGATTCAATGATCTAGAACCTCAGAATGGCTTGTTATGAGATTACAGCTCATTATCAGTGAACGGTTGACCAATTCAGTCATCTAGAACCTCAAAGTGGCTTGTTATGAGATTACAACTCATTATCAGTGAATGGTTGACCAATTCAGTGATCTAGAACCTTAGAACAGCTTGTTATGAGATTACAAGTCATTAACAGTGAACGGTTGACTGATTCAGTGATGTGGAACCTTAGAATGACTTGTTACAAGATTGTAGCTTATTATCAATGAATGGTTGACCGATTTGGCGATGTGGAACCTCAGAACAGCTTGTTATGAGATTATAGCTCATTATCAATGAACAGTTGACCGATTCGGCAATCGAGAACCTCAGAATGTCTTGTTATGAGATTACAGCTCATTATCAGTGAAGGGTTGTCCAATTCAATGATGTAGAACCTCAGAACATCTTGTTATGAGATTACAGCTCATTATCAGTGAATGGTTGACTGATTCAGCAATCTAGAACCTCAAAATGGCTTGTTACAAGATTGTAGCTCATTATCAGCAAATAGTTGACTGATTCAGCCATCAAGAGCCTCAAAATGGCGTGTTATGAGATTACAGCTCATTATTAGTGAATGGTTGACCGATTCGGTGATCTAGAACCTTAGAATAGCTTGTTATTTGATTATAGCTCATTATCAGTGAATGATTGACCGATTTGGCAATCTAGAACCTTAGAATGGCTTGTTATGAGACTACAACTCATTATCAGTGAACGGTTGACTGATTAAGTGATGTGGAACCTCAGAATGACTTGTTACGAGATTACAACTCATTATCAATGAACAGTTGACCGATTCGGTGATGTGGAACCTCAGAATAGCTTGCTATGAGATTACAACTCATTATCAATGAACGGTTGATCGATTCGGTGATCTAGAACCTCAGAATGACTTATTATGAGATTACAACTCATTATCAGTGAACAATTGTCTGATTCAGCGATGTGGAACCTCAAAATAACTTGTTACAAGTTTGTAGCTCACTATCAGCGATGGGTTGACTGATTCGGCATTCTAGAACCTTAGAATTGCTTATTATGAGATTATAGGTCATTATCAGCAAATGGTTGACCGATTTGGTGATGTGGAACCTCAGAATAGCTTGTTATGAGATTATAGCTCATTATCAGTGAACGGTTGACCGATTCAGCGACGTGGAACCTCAGAATGAATTCTTATGAGATTACAACTCATTATCAATGAACAGTTGACCAATTTGATGATGTGGAACCTCAGAATGGCTTGTTATGAGATTAGAGCTCATTATCAATGAACAGTTGACCGATTCGGTGATGTAGAACCTCAGAACGACTTGTTATGAGATTGCAGCTCATTATCAGTGAATGACTGACCGATTCGGTGATGTGGAACTTCAAAATGGCTTGTTATGAGATTATAGCTCATTATCAGTGAATGGTTGACTGATTCAGTGATCTAGAACCTTAGAATAGCTTGTTATGAGATTATAGCTCATTATCAGCAAACATTGACCAATTCAGCGATGTGGAATCTCAGAATGACTTGTTACAAGATTGTAGCTCATTATCAATGAACAGTTGACTGATTTGGTGATGCAAAACCTCAAAACGGCTTGTTTTGAGATTACAGCTCATTATCAATGAACGGTTGACTGATTCGGTGATCTAGAACCTCAGAAGGGCTTGTTATGAGATTATAGCTTATTATCAGTGAATAGTTGATCGATTTGGCAATGTGGAACCTCAGAATAGCTTGTTATGAGATCACAACTCATTATCAATGAACGGTTGACTGATTCGGTGATCTAGAACCTCAGAACGGCTTGTTATGAGATTACATCTCATTATCAGCGAACAGTTAACCGATTCGGTGATCTAGAACCTTAGAATGGCTTGTTATGAGATTACTGCTCATTATCAGAAAATAATTGACCAATTTAGCGATGTGGAACCTCAGAACAACTTGTTACAAGATTGTAGCTCATTATAAGTGAATGGTTGACCAATTTGGCAATCTAGAACCTCAGAATGGCTTGTTATGAGATTATAGCTCATTATCGGTGAACAGTTGACCGAATCAGCGATGTGGAACCTCATAATAGCTTGTTATGAGATTATAGCTCATTATCAGCGAACGGTTGATTGATTCGACAATGTGGAACATTAGAATAGCTTGTTATGAGATTACATCTCATTATCAACGAACGGTTGACCGATTCCGTGATCTAGAACCTCAGAATGGCTTGTTATGAGATTACAGCTCATTATCAGTGAACAATTGACCGATTCAGTGATGTGGAACCTCAGAACGGCTTGTTATGAGATTACAACTCATTATCAAGGAACGGTTGACCGATTCGATGATTTAGAACCTCAGAACGGCTTGTTATGAGATTACAGCTCATTATCAGTGAACGGTTGACCGATTTGGTGATGTGGAATCTCAGAATAGCTTGTTACAAGATTGTAGCTCATTATCGGTGAATGGTTGACTGATTCAGTGATCTAGAACCTTAGAACGACTTGTTATGAGATTACAACTCAATATCAGTGAATGGTTGACCGATTCAGTGATGTGGAACCTCAGAACTATTTGTTATGAGATTACAGCTCATTATCAGGGAACGGTTGACTGATTCAGTGATGTGGAACCTTAGAATGGATTGTTATGAGATTATAGCTCATTATCAATGAACATTTGACTGATTTAGTGATCTAGAACATCAGAATGGCTTGTTATGAGATTACAGCTCATTATCAGTGAATGGTTGACCGATTTGGTGATGTGGAACCTCAGAATGACTTGTCTTGACATTATAACTCATTATCAATGAATGGTTGACCGATTCAGTGATGTGGAACCTCAGAATGGCTTGTTATGAGATTACAGCTCATTATCAATGAATGGTTGACTGATTCAGCGATGTGAAACCTCAGAATGACTTGTTATGAGATTGTAGCTCATTATCAGCGATCAGTTCACCGATTCGGTGATGTGGAAATGTCAGAATGGCTTGTTATGAGATTACAGCTCATTATCAGGGAATGGTTGACCAAGTCGGTGATCTAGAACCTCAGAATGGCCTGTTATGAGATTAAAACTCATTATCAGTGAACGGTTGACTGATTCGGTGATGTGGAACCTCTGAATGACTTGTTATGAGATTGTAACTCATTATCAATGAACGGTAGAGTGATTTGGCGATGTGCAACCTCAGAATGGCTTGTTGTGAGATTACAGCTCATTATCAATGAACAGTTGACTGATTCAGTGATCTAGAACCTGAGAATGGCATGTTATAAGATTACAGCTCATTATTAGTGAATGGTTGACCGATTTGGTGATGTGGAACCTCAAAATAGCTTGTTATGAGATTATAGCTCATTATCAGTGAACGTTTGACCAATTCAACAATCTAGAACCTTAAAATAGCTTGTTATGAGATTACAGCTTATTATCATTGAATGTTTGACATATTCGGTGATCTAGAACATCAGAATGGCTTGTTATGAGATTACAACTCATTATCAGTGAACGGTTGACTGATTTGATGATCTAGAACCTCAGAATGGCTTGTTATGAGATTACAACTCATTATTAGCAAACGATTGACTGATTCAGTGATGTGGAACCTCAGAATGACTTGTTACAAGATTGCAGCTCATTATCAATGAATGGTTAACCGATTTGGTAATGTGGAACCTCAGAATAGCTTGTTATGAGATTATAGCTCATTATCAATGAACGGTTGACCAATTAGAAGATCTAGAACCTCAAAAGAGCTTGTTAGAAGATTACAGCTCATTATCAGTGAATGGTTGACCGATTTGGTGATGTGGAACCTCAAAATGGCTTGTTATGAGATTATAGATCATTATCAGCAAATAGTTGACCGATTTAGTGATCTAGAACTTCAAAACGGTTTGTTATGAGATTACAGCTCATTATCAGTGAACAGTTGACCGATTCGGTGATGTGGAACCTCAGAATGACTTGTTATGAGATTACAACTCAGTATCAATGAATGGTTGACCAATTCAATGATGTAGAACCTCAGGACGGCTTGTAATGAGATTACAGCTCATTATCAATGAATGATTGACCGATTCAGTGATGTGGAACCTCAAAACAACTTGTTATGAGATTGTAGCTCATTATCAGTGAACGGTTGACTAATTAAGTGATGTGAAACCTCAGAATGGCTTGTTATGAGATTACAGCTTATTATCAGTGAATAGTTGACCGATTCGATGATCTAGAGCCTTAGAACAACTTGTTATGAGATTACAGCTCAGTATCAGTGAACGGATGACCGATTCGGCGATGTGGAACCTCAAAATGACTTGTTATGAGATTGTAGCTCATTATCAATGAACAGTTGAACGATTCAGCAATGTAGAACCTTAGAACGGCTTATTATGAGATTAAAGTTCATTATCAATGAGCGGTTGTCTGATTTGGCGATCTAGAACCTTAGAACTGCTTGTTATGAGATTACAGCTCATTATCAGTGAACTATTGACCGATTTGGCGATGTAGAACCTTAGAATAGCTTGTTATGAGATTACAGCTTATTATCAATGAATGGTTGACCAATTCGGTGATGTGGAACCTCAGAATGGCTTGTTATGAGATTATAGGTCATTATCAGTGAACGCTTGACCAATTCGGTGATTTAGAACCTTAGAACGGCTTGTTATGAGATTACAACTCATTATCAGATACAGTTGACTGATTCGGTGATGTGGAACCTCAGAATGACTTGTTATGAGATTACAACTCATTATCAATGAATGGTTGACTGATTTAGCGATGTGGAACCTCATAATGACTTGTTATGAGATTAAAATTCATTATCAATGAACTGTTGACCGAATCAGTGATGTGAAACCTCAGAATGACTTGTTATCAGAATACAGCTCATTATCAGTGAACGGTTGATTGATTCGGTGATGTGGAACCTTAGAACGGCTTGTTATGAGATTACAGCTCATTATCAGTGAATGGTTGACTGATTCGGTGATCTAGAACCTCAGAACAGCTTGTTATGAGATTATAGCTCATTATCAGCAAATGGTTGATCGATTCGGTGATGTGGAACCTCAGAATGCCTTGTAATGAGATTGTAGCTCATTATCAATGAATGGTTGATCGATTCGGCAATGTGCAACCTCAGAATGACTTGTTATGAGATTACACCTCATTATCAATGAATGGTTGACTGATTCGGCGATCTAGAACCTCAGAATGGCTTGTTACGAGATTACAACTCATTATCAATGAACAGTTGACCGATTTGGCAATGTGGAACCTCAGAATGACTTGTTATGAGATTATAGCTCATTATCAATGAATGGTTGATCGATTCAGCAATCTAGAACCTCAAAATGGCTTGTTATGAGATTACAGCTCATTATCAGCAAACGGTTGACTGATTCGATGATGTGGAACCTCAGAATAGCTTGTTATGAGATTGTAGCTCATTATTAGTGAATGGTTGACCGATTCAGCGATCTAGAACCTCAAAATGGCTTTTTATGAGATTACAGCTCATTATCAGCGAACAGTTGACTGATTTAGTGATCTAGAACCTCAGAATGGCTTGTTATGAGATTACAACTCATTATCAGTGAATGGTTGATTGATTCAGCAATCTAAAACGTCAGAACGGTTGACCGATTCGGTGATGTGGAACCTCAGAATGACTTGTTATGAGATTGTAGCTCATTATCAATGAACAGTTAATTGATTTGGCAATGTGGAACCTCAGAATGGCTTGTTGTGAGATTATAGCTCATTATCAATGGATGGTTGACCAATTCAGTGATCTAGAACCTCAGAATGGCTTGTTATGTGATTATAGCTCATTATTAGTGAATGGTTGACCGATTCAGTGATGTAAAACCTTAGAATAGCTTGTTACAAGATTGTAGCTCATTATCAGTGAATGGTTGACTGATTTAGCGATCTAAAAACTTAGAATGGCTTGTTATGAGATTATAGCTCATTATCAGCAAACGATTAACCGATTCAGTGATGTGGAACATTAGAATAGCTTGTTATGAGATTACAGCTCATTATCAGCGAATGGTTGATCGATTCGGCGATGTGGAACCTCAGGTTGGCTTTTTATGAGATTATAGCTCATTATCAGCAAATAGTTGACCAATTCAATGATCTAGAACCTCAGAATGTCTTGTTATGAGATTACTACTCATTATCAGTAAACGGTTTACCGATTTGATGATCTAGAACCTCAGAATGGCTTGTTATGAGATTATAACTCATTATCAATGAATGGTTGATGAATTTGATGATTTGGAACCTCAGAATGACCGATTTGGCGATGTGGAACCTCAGAATAGCTTATTATGATATTACAGCTCATTATCAATGAATGGTTGACCAATTCGGTGATCTAGAACCTCAGAATGACTTGTTATTAGATTAAAACTCATTACCAGTGAACGGTTGACCAATTCGGTGATGTGGAACCTCAAAATGGCTTATTATGAGATTACAGCTCATTATCAGCGAATTGTTGACTGATTCAGCGATCTAGAACCTCAGAATGGATTGTTATGAGATTACAGCTCATTATCAGTGAATGGTTGATTGATTCAGCGATGTGGAACCTCAGAATGACTTGTTATGAGATTGCAACTCATTATCAGTGAACAGTTGACCGATTCAGCAATGTGGAACCTCAGAATGGCATGTTATGAGATTATAGCTCATTATCAATGAATGATTGACAAATTCAGCAATCTAGAAACTCAAAATAGCTTGTTATGAGATTATAGCTCATTATCAGTGAATGGTTAACCGATTGGGTGATCTAAAACCTCAAAATGGCTTGTTATGAGATTACAGCTCATTATTAGTGAACAGTTGACTGATTCAATGATGTAGAAACTTAGAATGACATGTTACGAGATTATAACTCATTAACAATGAACGGTTGACCGATTTAGTGATGTGGAACCTCAGAACGGCTGGTTATGAGATTACAGCTCAATATCAATGAACGGTTGACCGATTCAGTGATGTGGAACCTTAGAATGACTTGTTATGAGATTGTAGCTCATTATCAGTGAATAGTTGACTGATTTAGTGATCTGAAACCTTAGAATGGCTTGTTATCTGATTACAGATCATTATCAGCAAACAGTTGACTGATTCAGTGATCTAGAACCTTAGAATGACTCGTTATGAGATTACAGCTCATTATCAGTGAACGATTGATTGATTCAATGATGTGGACCCTGAGAATGACTTGTTACAAGATTGTAGCTCATTATCAATGAATGGTTGACCGATTCGGTGATGTGGAACCTCAAAATGGCTTGTTATGAGATTACAGCTCATTATTAATGAACAGTTGACCGATTCAGTGATCTAAAACCTCATAATGGCTTGTTATGAGATTACACCTCATTATCAGTGAACAGTTGACCGATTCAGCAATGTGAAATCTCAGAATAGCTTGTTATGAGATTATAGCTCATTATCAGTGAACGGTTGACCGATTCGGTGATCTAGAACATCAGAATAGCTTGTTATGAGATTACAGCTCATTATTAGTGAACGGTTCACCGATTCAGCAAACTAGAACCTTAGAATGGCTAGTTATGAGATTATAGCTCATTATCAGCAAACGGTTGACCGATTCGGTGATCTAGAACCTTAGAATGGCTTGTTATGAGATTACAACTCATTATCAGCGAACGGTTGACCGATTCGACGATGTGGAACCTCAGAATGACTTGTTACGAGATTGTAACTCATTATCAATGAACAATTGACCGATTTGGCGATGTGGAACCTCAGAATAGCTTGTTATGATATTATAGCTCATTATCAATGAATGGTTGAGCAATTTAGTGATCTAGAACCTCAGAATGACTTGTTATGAGATTATAACTCATTATCAGTGAATGGTTGACCGATTCGGTGATCTGGAACCTCAGAATAGCTTGTTATGAGATTGTAGCTCATTATCAATGAAAGGTTGACCGATTCGGCAATATAGAACCTCAGAATGGCTTGTTAAGAGATTACAAGTCATTATCAGCAAACTATTGACCGATTCGGCTATGTGGAACCTCAAAATAGGTTGTTATGAGATTAATGCTCATTATCAGTGAACAATTGACTGATTCAACGATGTGGAACCTTAGAATGGCTTGTTATGAGATTACAACTCATTATCAGTGAATGATTGACCGATTCGATGATCTAGAACCTCAGAATGGCTTTTTATGAGATTATAGCTCATTATCAGCGAACGGTTGACTGATTCGGCGATGTGGAACCTCAGAATGACTTGTTATGAGATTACAACTCATTATCAATGAATTGTTGACCGATCTGGCGATGTGGAACCCCAGAATGACTTGTTATGAGATTAGAGCTTATTATCAATGAATGGTTGACCGATTCAGAGATGTGGAACCTCATAACAACTTGTTATGAGATTGTAGCTCATTATCAGTGAACGGTTGACCGATTTGGTGATGTAGAACCTCAAATGGCTTGTTATGAGATTACAGCTCATTATCAGCAAATGGTTGACCGATTTGGTGATCTAGAACCTTAGAATGGCTTGTTATGAGATTATAGCTCATTATCAGTGAACAGTTGACCGATTCAGCGATGTGGAACTTCAGAATGACTTGATACAAGATTATAGCTCATTATTAATGAATAGTTGACCGATTTGGGGATGTGGAACCTCAGAATGTCTTGTTATGAGATTACAGCTCATTATAAATGAATGGTTGACCGATTCAGTGATCTAGAACCTCAGAATAGCTTGTTATGAGATTACAGCTCATGATCAGTGAATGGTTGACCGATTCGGTGATGTAGAACCTCAGAACAGTTTGTTATGAGAATACAGCTAATTAGCTATGAACGGTTGACTGATTCAGCAATTTTATGAGATTACAGCTCATTATCAGTGAACGGTTGATTGATTTGGTGATCTAGAATCTCAAAATGACTTGTTATGAGATTACAGCTCATTATCAACAAATGGTTGACCGATTCAGCGATGTGGAACCTCATAATGACTTGTTATGAGATTACAACTCATTATCAATGAATGGTTGACCGATTTGGTCATGTGGAACCTCAAAATGACTTGTTATGAGATTATAGTTCATTGTCAACGAACGGTTGATCGATTCGGCGATGTGGAATCTTAGCACAAATTGTTATGAGATTGTAGGTCATTATCAGTGAATGGTTGACCAATTTGGCGATGTGGAACCTTAGAATGGCTTGTTATGAGATACATCTCATTATCAGTGAATGGTTGACTAATTCTATGATCTAGAACCTTGGAACAACTTGTTATGAGCTTACAACTCATTATCAACGAACGGCTGACTAATTCGGTGATGTGGAACCTCAGAATGACTTGTTATGAGATTGATGCTCATTATCAATGAATGGTTGACTGATTCAATGATGTGGAACCTTAGAATGGCTTGTTATGAGATTACAACTCATTATTAATGAATGGTTGACCAATTCGGCAATCTAGAACCTCAGAATGGCTTGTTATGAGATTATAGCTCATTATCAGCAAATAGTTGACCGATTCGGTGATGTGGAACCTCAGAACACCTTGTTATGAGATTATAGCTTATTATTAGTGAATGGTTGACTGATTTGGTGATCTAGAACCTCAGAATGGCTTATTATGAGATTACAGCTCATTATCAGCAAACGGTTGACCGATTCGGCAATCTAGAACCTCAAAATGGCTTGTTATGAGATTATAGCTCATTATCAGCAAACAGTTGACCGATTTGGTGATCTAGAACCTCAGAATGGCTTGTTATGAGATTATAACTCATTATCAGTGAACGGTTGACCGATTCGGTGATGTGGAACATCAGAATGACTTGTTATGAGATTGTAGCTAATTATCAATGAATGGTTGACCAATTTGGTGATGTGGAACCTCAGAATGGCTTATTATGAGATTATAGCTCATTATAATGAACAGTTGACCGATTCAGTGATCTAGAACCTCAGAACAGCTTGTGATGAGATTACAGCTCATTATCAGTGAATGGTTGATTGATTCGGTGATGTAGAACCTCAAAATAGCTTGTTACGATATTGTAGCTCATTATTAGCTCATAATGGCTTGTTATGAGATTACAACTCATTATCAGTGAATGGTTGATCGATTTGGCGATGTGGAACCTCATAATAGTTTGTTATGAGATTACAGCTCATTATCAGTGAACGGTTGACCGATTCAGTGATGTAGAACCTTAGAATAGGTTGTTATGAGATTATAGCTCATTATCAGTGAACAGTTGACCGATTCAGCGATCTAGATTCTTAGAATGGCTTGTTATGAGATTATAACTCATTATCAGTGAATAGTTGACCAATTTAGTGATGTGGAACCTCAGAATGACTTATTATGAGATTACAACTCATTATCAATGAACGGTTGACCGATTTAGCGATGTGGAACCTCAGAATGACCTTTTATGAGATTACAACACATTATCAATGAATGGTTAAATGATTCAGTGATGTGCAACCTTAGAATGACTTATTATGAGATTGCAGCTCATTATCAGTGAATGGTTGACCAATTCAGTGATGTGGAACCTCAAAATGGCTTGTTATGAGATTACAACTCATTATTAGCGAATGGTTGACCGATTTAGCTATCTAGAACCTCAAAATGGCTTGTTATGAGATTATAGCTCATTATCAACGAACGGTTGACCGATTCGGTGATGTGGAACCTCAGAATGACTTGTTATGAGATTATAGCTCATTATCAATGAATGGTTGACCAATTTGGTGATGTGGAACCTTAGAATGACTTGTTATGAGATTATAGCTCATTATCAATGAACGGTTGACTGATTCGGTGATCTAGAACCTTAGAATGGCTTGTTATGAGATTACAGCTCATTATTAGTTAATGATTGACCGATTCAGTGATGTGGAACCTCAGAACAGCTTGTTATGAGATTACAACTTATTATCAGTGAACAGTTGACTGATTCAATGATCTAGAACCTCAGAATGGCTTGTTATGACATTACAGCTCATTATAAAAAAATAGTTGACCAATTCAGCGATCTAGAACCTTAGAACGGCTTGTTATGAGATTACAATTCATTATCAGTGAATGGTTGACCGATTCAACAATCTAGAACCTCAGAATGGCCTGTTATGAGATTATAGCTCATTATCAGCGAACGATTGACTGATTTGGTGATGTGGAACCTGAGAATAGCTTGTTACAAGATTGTAGCTCATTATCAATGAACAGTTGACTGATTCGGCGATGTAGAACCTCAGAACAACTTGTTACAAGATTGTAGTTCTTTATCAATGAATGGTTGACCGATTTAGCAATCTAGAAGCTTAGAATGACTTGTTATGAGACTACAGCTCATTATCAGTGAGTGGTTGACCGATTTGGTGACGTGGAACCTTAGAATGGCTTGTTATGAGATATAACTCATTATCAGTGAACGATTGACCGATTTGGTGATGTAGAACCTCAAAATGGCTTTTTATGAGATTACAACTCATTATCAATGAACGGTTGACCAACTCAGCGATGTGGAACCTCAGAATGGCTTTTTATGAGATTACAACTCATTATGAGTGAATGGTTGACCAATTTGGTGATCTAGAACTTCATAATGACTTGTTATAAGATTAGAGCTCATTATCAGTGAAGGGTTGACCGATTTGGTGATGTGGAACCTCTGAATGACTTGTTATGAGATTTTAGCTCATTATCAATAAACGCTTGACCAATTTGGCGATCTAAAAACTATGAACAGCTTGTTATTAGATTACATCTCATTATCGGCAAACAGTTGACTGATTCAGCAATGTGGAACTTCAGAATAGCTTGTTATGAGATTATAGCTCATTATCAGCAAACGGTTGACTGATTCGGCAATCTAGAACATCAGAATGGCTTGTTATGAGATTACAGCTCATTATCAGTGAACGGTTGATCAATTCAGTGATCTAGAACCTTAGAATGGCTTATTATGAGATTACAACTCATTATCAGCAAACGGTTGACCAATTGAGTGATGTGGAACTTTAGAATGACTTGTTATGAGATTACAACTCATTATCAATAAATGGTTGACCGATTCAGTGATGTGGAACCTCAGAATGACTTGTTATGAGATTACAGCTCATTATCAATGAACGATTGACCGATTCAGCGATGTAGAAACTCAGAATGGCTTGTTATGAGATTACAGCTCATTATCAATGAACAGTTGACTGATTCGATGATGTGGAACCTCAGAATAGATTGTTATGAGATTACAGCTCATTATCAGTGAATGGTTGACTGATTCAACAATCTAGAACCTCAGAATAGCTTGATATGAGATTACAGCTCATTATTAGTGAACGGTTGACCGATTTAGTTATCTAGAACCTTAGAACAGCTTATTATGAGATTACAACTCATTATCAGCGAATGGTTGACCGATTCGGCGACGTGGAACCTCCAGACTTGTTACAAGATTATAGCTCATTATCAATGAACAGTTAACCGATTTGGTGATGTGGAACCTCAAAATGGCTTGTTATGAGATTACAGTTCATTATCAATGAACAATTGACCGATTCGGTGATCTAGAACCTCAGAAGAGCTTGTTATGGGATTACAGCTCATTATCAATGAACGGTTGACCGATTCGGGATGTAGAACCTCAAAAAAGCTTGTTACAAGATTGTAGCTCATTATCAGTGAATGGTTGACCGATTCAGCGATCTAGAACCTCAGAATGGCTTGTTATGATATTATAGTTCATTATCAGTGAAAGGTTGATCGATTCAGCGATGTGCAACCTCAGAATAGCTTGTTATGAGATTACAGCTCATTATCAGCGAATGGTTGACTGATTTGATGATGTGGAACCTTAGAATAGCTTTTTATTATATTACAGCTCATTATCAGTGAACGGTTGACCGATTCAGGGATGTCGAACCTCAGAATAGCTTGTTATGAGATTACAGGGCATTATCAGCAAACGGTTGACCGATTCAGCGATCTAAGACCTCAGAATGGCTTGTTATGAGATTACAGCTCACTATCAGTGAATGGTTGACCGATTTGGCAATCTAGAACCTTAGAATGGCTTGTTATGAGATTACAGCTCATTATCAGTGAACAGTTGACCAATTCAGTGATCTAGAACCTCAGGATGGCTTGTTATGAGATTACAGCTCATTATTAGTGAATAGTTGACCGATTTAGCGATGTGGAACCTCAAAATGACTTGTTACAAGATTGTAGCTCATTATCAATGAACGATTGACAAATTTGGTGATGTGGAACCTCAGAATGACTTGTTATGAGATTACAACTCATTATCAGTGAACGGTTGACTGATTCAGTGATCTAGAACCTTAGAATGGCTTGTTATGAGATTACAGCTCATTATCAGTGAACGGTTGACTGATTCAGTGATGTGGAACCTCAGAATAGTTTGTTATGAGATTACAGCTCATTATCAGTGAATGGTTGACGGATTCAGCGATCTAGAACCTCATAACAACTTGTTATGAGATTACAACTCATTATCAGCAAACAGTTGATCGATTCAGTGATCTAGAACCTCAGGCAGCTTGTTATGAGATTACAGCTCATTATCAATGAATGGTTGACTGATTCAATAATCTAGAACCTCAGAATAGCTTGTTATGAGATTACAACTCATTACCAGTGAATGGTTGACCGATTCAACAATGTGAAACATCAGAATGGCTTGTTATGAGATTATAGCTCATTATCAATGAATGGTTGACCGATTTGGTGATGTGGAACCTTAGAATGGCTTGTTATGAGATTATAGCTCATTATTAATGAACGGTTGACTGATTTCGTGATCTAGAACCTTAGAACGATATGTTATGAGATTATAGATCATTATCAATGAATGGTTGACTGATTCGGTGATGTGGAACCTTAGAATGGCTTGTTATGAGATTACATCTCATTATCAGTGAATAGTTGACCGATTTATTGATGTGGAACCTCAAAATGGCTTGTTATGAGATTACAACTCATTATCAATGAATGGTCGACCAATTCGGTGATGTAGAACCTCAGAATGGTTTTTTATGAGATTACAGCTCATTATCAATGAACGGTTGACCAATTTAGTGATGTGGAACCTTAGAATGACTTGTTATGAGATTATAGCTCATTATCAGCAAACAATTGACCAATTCGGTGATGTGGAACCTCAGAATGGCTTGTTATGATATTACAGCTCATTATCGGCAAACGGTTGACCAATTTAGTGATCTAGAACCTTAGAATGGCTTGGTATGAGATTACAGCTCATTATCAGTGAACGATTGACCAATTCGGTGATGTGGAACCTCTAAATGACTTGTTACGAGATCGTAGCTCATTATCAATGAACAGTTGACTGATTCGGTGATGTGGAACCTCAGAATGGCTTGTTATGAGATTACAACTCATTATCAATGAATGGTTGACCAATTTGGTGATCTAGAAACTCAGAATGGCTTGTTATGAGATTACGGCTAATTATTAGTGAACAGTTGACTGATTCGGCAATGTGGAACCTCAGAATAGCTTGTTATGAGATTAGTGCTCATTATTAGTGAATGGTTGACCGATTCAGCGATCTAGAACCTCAGAATGGGTTGTTATGAGATTATAGCTCATTATCAGCAAATGGTTGATCGATTCAGCGATCTAGAACCTCAGAACAACTTGTTATGAGATTACAGCTCATTATCAGTGAATGGTTGATCGATTCAGCGATCTAGAACCTCAAAACAGCTTGTTATGAGATTACAACTCATAATCAGTGAATGATTGACTGATTCTGCGATGTGGAACCTGAGAATGACTTGTTACGACATTGCAGCTCATTATCAATGAATGGTTGACCGATTCAGCAATGTGGAACCTTAGAATGGCTTGTTATGAGATTATAGCTCATTATCAATGAATGGTTGACTGATTTGGTAATCTAGAACTTCAGAACATCTTCTTATGAGATTACAGCTCATTATCAGTGAATAGTTGACCGATTGGGCGATCTATAACCTTAGAACGGCTTGTTATGAGATTACAGCTCATGATCAGTGAACGATTGATCAATTCATCGATGTGGAACCTCAGAATGACTTGTTATGAGATTACAACTCATTATCAATGAACGGTTGATTGATTTGGCGATGTAGAAACTCAGAATGGCTTGTTATGAGATTTCAACGCATTATCAATGAACGGTTGACCAATTCGGTGATGTGGAACCTTAGAATGACTTGTTATGAGATTGCAGCTCACTATCAGTGAATGGTTGACCGATTTAGCGATATGGAACCTGAGAATGGCTTGTTATGAGATTACAGATCATTATCAGGGAATGATTGACCGATTTGGTGATCTAGAACCTCAAAACGCCTTGTTATGAGATTACAGCTCATTATCAGTAAATGGTTGACTGATTCAGTGATGTGGAACCTCAGAATGACATGTTACAAGATTGTAGCTCATTGTCAATGAATGGTTGACCGATTCGGTGATGTGAAATCTTAGAATGACTTGTTATGAGATTATAGCTCATTATCAATGAACGGTTGACCGATTCGGCAATCTAGAACCTCAGAATGGCTTGTTATGAGATTATAGCTCATTATCAGTGAATGGTTGATTGATTTGGTGATTTAGAACCTCAGAACAACTTGTTATGAGATTACAACTCATTATCAGCGAACGGTTGACTGATTCGGTGATGTGGAACCTCAGAACAACTTATTACAAGATTGCAGATCATTATAAATGAATAGCTGACAGATTGGGTGACGTGGAACCTTAGAATGGCTTGTTATGAGATTAAAACTCATTATCAATGAATGGTTGACTGATTCAGTGATCTAGAACCTTAGAACAACTTGTTCTAAGATTATAGCTCATTGTCAGTGAACGGTTGACTGATTCACAGATGTGGAACCTCAGAATAGCTTGTTATGAGATTACACCTCATTATCGATGAACGGTTGACCGATTCAGCGATTTAGAACCTCATAATAGCTTGTTATGAGATTACAGCTCATTATCAGTGAACGGTTAACCAATTTGGCGATATAGAACCTCAGAATGGCTTGTTATGAAATTACTGCTCATTATTAGCGAACAGTTGAGCGATTCGGTGATCTAGAACCTTAGAACGGCTTGTTATGACATTACAACTCATTATCATTGAACGGTTGACTGATTTAGTGATGTGGAACCTCAGAATGACTTGTTACAAGATTAAAGCTCATTATCAATGAATGGTTGACCGATTTGGCAATGTGGAACCTCAAAATGGCTTGTTATGAGATTAGAGCTCATTATCAATGAATGGTTGACCAATTATGTGATCTAGAACCTCAAAATAGCTTGTTATGAGATTACAACTCATTATTAGTGAACGGTTGACCGATTCAATGATGTGGAAACTCAAAACAGCTTGTTACAAGATTATAGCTCATTATCAACGAATAGATGACCAATTTGGTGATCTAAATCCTCAGAATGGCTTGGTATGAGATTACAGCTCATTATCAGCGAACGGTTGACCGATTCAGCGATGTGGAACCTTAGAACATCTTGATATGAGATTATAGCTCATTATCAGTGAACGGTTGACCTATTCAGCGATGTGGAACCTCAGAATGACTTGTTATAAGATTGTAGCTCATTATCAGTGAACAATTGACTGATTCAGCGGTCTAGAACCTCAGAAAGGCTTGTTATGAGATTATAGCTCATTATCAGTGAATGGTTGACCGATTCAGCGATCTAGAACCTCAAAATTGCTTGTTATGAGATTACAGCTCATTATCAGTGAACTGTTGACTGATTTAGTGATCTAGAACCTTAGAATGGCTTGTTATAAGATTACAACTCATTATTAGTGAATGGTTGACCGATTTGGTAATGTGGAACCTCAGAACAACTTGTTACGAGATCACAGCTCATTATCAATGAATGGTTGATAGATTTGGTGATGTGGAACCTCATAAGGGCTTGTTATGAGATTATAGCTCATTATCAATGAATGGTTAACCGATTCAGTGATCTAAAACCTTAGAACAACTTGTTAGGAGATTACAACTCATTATCAGTGAACGGTTGACCGATTCGCCGATGTGGAACCTCAGAACAGCTTGTTATGAGATTATATCTTATTATCAGTGAACAGTTGACCGATTCAGTGATCTAGAACCTTAGAATGGCTTGTTATGAGATTACAACTCATTATCAGTGAATTGTTGACCGATTCGATGATCTAGAACCTCAGAATGGCTTGTTATGAGATTACAGCTCATTATCAGTGAACAGTTGACCAATTTAGTGATCTAAAAGGTCAGAATGGCTTTTTATGACATTATAACTCATTATCATCAAATAATTAACGGATTTAGCAATGTGGAACCTCAGAATGGCTTGTTATGAGATTGTAGCTCATTATCAATGAATAGTTGACCGTTTTGGTAATGTGGAACCTTAGAACAGCTTGTTATGAGATTACATCTCATTATAAATGAATGGTTGACCGATTCCATAATCTAGAACCTCAGAATGGCTTGTTATGAGATTACAACTCATTATCAACGAATGGTTGACCGATTCAACATTGTGGAACCTCAGAATAGCCTGTTACGAGATTGTAGCTCATTATCAGTGAATGGTTGACCGATTCGGTGATGTGGAACCTTATAATGACTTGTTATGAGATTAGAGCTCATTATAAGTGAACAGTTACTAATTTCATGATCTAGAACCTTTGAATGACTTGTTATTAGATTACAGCTCATTATCAGTGAACTTTTGACCAATTCGGTGATGTGGAACCTCAGAATAGCTTTTTATGAGATTAGAGCTCATTATTAGTGAATGGTTGACCGATTCGGTGATCTAGAACCTTAGAATGGCTTGTTATGAGATTACAACTCATTATTAGTGAACGGTTGATCAATTAAGCGATCTAGAACCTCAAAATAACTTGTTATGAGATTACAGCTCATTATCAGTGAATGGTTGACCGATTCAGCGATCTAGAATGTTAGAACAACTTGTTATGAGATTACAACTCATTATCAACAAACGGTTGATCAATTCGGCAATGTGGAACCTCAGAATGACTTGTTATGAGATTACAACTCATTATCAATGAATGGTTGATCGATTCGGTGATGTGGAACCTCAGAATGACTTGTTATGAGATTACAGCTCATTATCAATGAATGGTTGACCAATTTGGTGATGTGGAACCTCAAAATGACTTGTTATGAGATTGTAGCTCATTATCAGGGAATGGTTGACTGATTCAGTGATATGAAACCTTAGAATGGCTTGTTATGTGATTACAACTCATTAATAGCGAATAGTTGACCGATTCGGTGATCTAGAATATTAGAATGGCTTGTTATGAGAATATAGCTCATTATCAGTGAACGGTTGACTGATTCGGCGATGTGGAACCTCAGAATGACTTGTTACAAGATTGTAGCCCATTATCAATGAATGGTTGACCGATTCGGCAATGTGAAACCTCAGAATGGCTTGTTATGAGATTACAGGTCATTATCAATAAACGATTGACCAATTCAGTGATCTAAAACCTTAAAATGGCTTGTTATGAGATTACAGCTCATTATCAGTGAATGGTTGACCGATTCAGTGATGTGGAACCTTAGAACAACTTTTTATGACATTACAACTCATTATTAGCAAATGGTTAACCAATTCAGTGATCTAGAACCTCAGAATAGCTTGTTATGAGATTACAGCTCATTATCACTGAATGGTTGACTGATTCGGCAATCTAGAACCTCAGAATAACTTGTTATGAGATTATAGCTCATTATCAGTGAATGGTTGACCGATTCGGTGATCTAGAACCTCATAATGGCTTGTTATGATATTACAACTTATTATCAGCAAATGGTTGACCGATTCGGTGATGTGGAACCTCAGAATGACTTGTTACAAGATTGCAACTCATTATCAATGAACGGTTGACTGATTTGGTCATATGGAACCTTAGAACAGCTTGTTATAAGATTACAGCTCATTATCAATGAATGCTTGACCGATTTGATGATCTAGAACCTCAAAATGGCTTGTTATGAGATTACAGCTCATTATCAGTGAATGGTTGACCGATTTGGTGATGTGGAACCTTAGAACAGCTTGTTACAAGATATTAGCTCATTATCAGTGAATAGTTGACCGATTCGGTGATCTAAAACCTTAGAATGGCTTATTATGAGATTATAGCTCATTATCAGTGAACGGCTGACCGATTCAGTGATGTGGAACCTCAAAATGGCTTGGTATGAGATTACAGCTTATTATCAGCGAACAGTTGACTGATTCAGTGATGTGGAACCTCAGAATGACTTGTTATGAGATTACAACTCATTATCAATGAACGGTTGACCGATTCGGCAATGTGGAACCTCAAAATGGCTTGTTGAGAGATTACAACTCATTATCAATGAATGGTTGACCGAGAAAGTGAGGTGGAACCTCAGAACAACTTGTTATGAGATTACAGCTCATTATCAGCAAACGGTTGACCAATTCAATGATGTGGAACCTTAGAAATGCTTGTTATGAGATTATAGCTCATTATCAGTGAATAGTTGACAGATTTGACGATCTAGAACCTCAGAACCACTTGTTACAAGATTGTAGATCATTATCAATGAATGGTTGACCGATTTGGTGATGTGGAACCTCAGAATGGCTTGTTATGAGATTACAACTCATTATCAATGAACGGTTGACCGATTCGGTGATCTAGAACCTCATAATGGCTTTTTATGAGTTTATAGCTCATTATCAGTGAACGGTTGACTGATTCAGTGATGTGGAACCTCAGAATAGCTTGTTATGAGATTATAGCTCATTATCAGTGAATGGTTGACCAATTTGGTGATCTAGAACCTCAGAATGACTTGTTATAAGATTACAGCTCATTATCAGTGAACGGTTGACCGATTCGGTGATCTAGAACCTCAGAATGGCTTGTTATGAGATTTCAACTCATTATCAGTGAATGGTTGACCGATTTGGCTATCTAGAACCTCAGAATGGCTTGTTATGAGATTACAACTCATTATCAGTGAACGGTTGACCGATTTGGCGATGTGGAACTTTAGAATGACTTGTTACGAGATTGCAGCTCATTATCAATAAATGGTTGACCGATTTGGCGATGTGGAACCTTAGAACGGCTTGTTATGAGATTACAGCTCATTATCAATGAATAGTTGACCGATTTGGTGATCTAGAACCTTAGAGCAGCTTGTTATGAGATTACAGCTCATTATCAGCAAACGGTTGACTGATTCAGTGATGTGAAACCTCAGAACAACTTGTTACTAGATTGTAACTCATAATCAGTGAATGGTTGACTAATTTGGTGATCTAGAACCTTAGACCAACTTGTTATGAGATGAAAGCTCATTATCAGTGAACAGTTGATCGATTTGGTGATGTAGAACCTCAGAACAGCTTGTTATGAGATTACAGCTCATAATAAGTGAACTGTTGACCGATTCAATGATGTGGAAACTCAGAATGACTTGTTATGAGATTACAACTCATTATCAATGAATGGTTCACTGATTCAGTGATGTGGAACCTCAGAATAGCTTGTTATGAGATTACAACTCATTATCAACGAACGGTTGACTGATTCAGTTATGTGGAACCTCAGAATGACTTGTTATGAGATTGTAGCTCATTATCAACAAATAGTTGACTGATTTGGTGATGTGGAACCTTAGAATGGCTTGTTATGAGATTACAGCTCATTATCAGTGAACGATTGACCGATTTGATGATCTAGAACCTCAAAATGGCTTGTTATGAGATTACAGCTCATTATCAGCAAACCGTTGATCGATTCAGAGATGTGGAACGTCACAAATACTTGTTACAAGATTGCAGCTCATTATTAATGAATGGTTGACCAATTTGGCGATATTAAACCTCAGAATGGCTTGTTATAAGATTACAAATCATTATCAATGAACAGTTGATCGATTCGGCGATATAGAACCTCAGAATGGCTTGTTATGAGATTACAGCTCATTATCAGTGAATGGTTGACCAATTTGGCAATGTGGAACCTCTGAACAACTTGTTATGAGATTACAGCTCATTATCAGTGAATGGTTGACCGATTCGGCATTCTAGAACCTTAGAATAGCTTATTATGAGATTATAGCTCATTATCAGTGAACGGTTGACCGATTCAGCGATCTAGAACCTTAGAATGGCTTGTTATGAGATTACAACTCATTATTAGTGAATGATTGACCAATTTGGTGATCTAGAACCTCAAAATGACTTGTTATGAGATTACAACTCATTATCAGTGGATGGTTGACCGATTCGGTGATGTGGAACATCATAATGACTTGTTACAAGATTGCAGCTCATTATAAATGAATAGTTGACCGATTCGGCGATGTGGAACCTCAGAATGGCTTGTTATGAGATTACATCTCATTATCAATGAACAGTTGACCAATTTGGCAATCTAGAACCTCAGAATGATTTGTTATGAGATTATAGCTCATTATTAGTGAACGGTTGACCGATTCGGTGATATGGAACGTCAGAATAGCTTTTTATGAGATTATAACTCATTATTAGCGAACAGTGGACTGATTGGGTGATCTAGAACCTCAGAACAACTTGTTATGAGGTTACAACTCTTTATGAATGAATGATTGACCGATTCGGTGATATAGAACCTCAGAATAGCTTGTTATGAAATTATAGCTCATTATCAGCGAACGGTTGATTGACTCGATGATCTAGAACCTTAGAATGGCTTGTTATGAGATTACAACTCATTATTAGCAAATGGTTGACCGATTCGGCGATGTGGAGCCTAAGAATGACCTGTTACGAGATTGTAGCTCATTATCAATGAATAGTTGACCGATTTGGTGATGTGAAACCTTAGAACAGCTTTTTATGAGATTACAGCTCATTATCAATGAATGGTTGACCAATTGGGCGATCTAGAACTTCAAAATGGTTTGTTATGAGATTACAGCTCATTATCAACAAACGGTTGACCGATTCGGTGATGTGGAACCTCAGAATAGCTTGTTACGAGATTATAGCTCATTATCAACGAATGGTTGACTGATTCGGTGATCTAGAACCTCATAATGGCTTGTTATGAGATTCCAGCTCATTATCAGCAAACGGTTGACTGAGTCGGCGATGTGGAACCTTAGAACTGCTTGTTATGATATTACAGCTCATTATCAGTGAATGGTTGACCGATTCGGTGATGTGGAACATCAGAATGGCTTGTTATGAGATTACAGCTCATTATCAGTGAATGGTTGACCGATTTGGCAATCTAGAACCTTAGAATGGCTTGTTATGAGATTATAGCTCATTATCAGTGAACGGTTGACCTATCGGAGATGTGAAAACTTAGAATGACTTTTTATGAGATTACAACTCATTATCAATGAATGGTTGACCAATTTGGTGATGTGGAACCTCAGAATGGCTTGTTATGAGATTAGAGATCATTATCAATGAATGGTTGACCAATTCAGTGATGTGGAACCTCAGAATGACTTATTATGAGATTGCAGCTCATTATCAGTGAACAATTGACTGATTCGGTGATGTGGAATCTCAAAATAGCTTGTTATGAGATTACAACTCATTATCAGTGAATGGTTGACTGATTCAGCAATCTAGAACCTTGGAACGACTTGTTATAAGATTAAAGCTTATTATCAGTGAACGGTTGACCGATTTGGTGATGTGGAATCTCAGAATGATTTGTTATAAGATTATAGCTCATTACCAATGAATGATTGACCAACTCAGTGATATCAAACCTCAGAACAACTTGTTATGAGATTACAGCTCATTATCAATGAATGGTTGACCAATTTGACAATCTAGAACCTCAAAACAGCTTGTTATGAGATTACAGCTCATTATCAGTGAATGGTTGACCGATTCGACAATGTGAAATCTCATAACAACTTGTTATGAGATTATAGCTTATTATCATTGAACGGTTGACCGATTCGGTGATCTAGAACCTCAGAATGACTTGTTATGAGATTATAGCTCATTATCAGTGAATGGTTGACTAATTTGGTGATCTAGAACCTTAGAATGACTTGTTACAAGATTATAACTCATTATCAGTCAATGTTTGATCGATTCGGCGATCTAGAACATCAGAATGGCTTGTTATGAGATTACAACTCATTTTCATCAAACGGTTGACCGATTCAGTGATGTGGAATATCAAAATGACTTGTTACAAGATTGTAGCTCATTATCAATGAACGGTTGACCGATTTGTTGATAGAGAACCTTAGAATGGCTTGTTATGAGATTATAGCTCATTATCAATGAACGACTGACCGATTCGGTGATCTAGAACCTTAGAATGGCTTATTATGAGATTATAGCTCATTATCAATGAATGGTTGACCGATTCGGTGATGTGGAACATGAGAATAGCTTGTTATGAGATTGTAGCTCATTATCAGTGAATGGTTGACCAATTCAGCAATTTAGGGCCTTAGAATGGCTTGTTATGAGATTACGACTCATTATCAGTGAACAGTTGATCGATTCGATGATTCAGAACCTCAGAACGGCTTGTTATGAGATTACAACTCATTATTAGTGAATGGTTGACCGATTTGATGATCAAGAACCTCAGAATGGCTTGTTATGGGATAACAGCTCATTATCAGTGAATGGTTGACCGATTCAGTGATTTAGAACCTTAGAACGACTTGTTATGAGATTTTAACTCATTATCAGTGAACGATTGACTGATTCGGTGATCTAGAAACTTAGAATGGCTTGTTATGAGATTGAAACTCATTATCAACAGACGGTTGACTGATTTGGCGATGTGGAACCTCAGAATGACTTGTTACAAGATTGCAGCTCATTATCAATGAATAGTTGACCGATTCGGTGATGTGGAACCTCAGAACAGCTTGTTATGAGATTACAACTTATTATAAGCGAACAGTTGACTGATTTGATGATGTGGAAATTCAAAATGACTTGTTATGAGATTATAACTCATTATCAATGAACGGTTGACCGATTCGGTGATGTGGAAACTTATAATAGCTTGTTATGAGATTACAACTCATTATCAATGAACGGTTGACTGATTCAGTGATGTGGAACCTCAGAATGACTTGTTATGAGATTGCAGCTCATTATCAGCAAACAGTTGGCTGATTTGGTGATGTGGAACCTTAGAATGGCTTGTTATGAGATTACAACTCATTATAAGTGAATGGTTGACTGATTTGACGATCTAGAATATCAAAATGGCTTGTTATGAGATTACAGCTCATTATCAGCAAATCGTTGACCGATTAAGAGATGTGGAACCTCAGAATGACTTGTTACAAGATTGCAGCTCATTATTAATGAATGGTTGACTGATTTGGCAATATTAAACCTCAGAATGTCTTGTTATGAGATTATAGCTCATTATCAATGAACAGTTGATCGATTCGGCGATATAGAACCTTAGAACAACTTGTTATGAGATTACAGCTCATTATCAGTGAATGGTTGACTGATTTGGCAATGTGGAACCTTTGAACAACTTATTACGAGATTACAGCTCATTATCAGTGAACAGTTGACCGATTCGGCATTCTAGAACCTCAGAATAGCTTATTATGAGATTATAGCTCATTATCAGTGAATGGTTGACCGATTCAGCAATCTAGAACCTCATAATGGCTTGTTATGAGATTACAACTCATTATCAGCGAACGATTGACCGATTCGGTGATCTAGAACCTCATAACAGCTTGTTATGAGATTACAACTCATTATCAGTGGATGGTTGACCGATTCAGTGATGTGGAACCTCAGAATGACTTGTTACAAGATTGCAACTCATTATAAATGAATAGTTGACTGATTCAATGATGTGGAACCTCAGAATGACTTTTTATGAGATTATAGCTCATTATCAATGAATGGTTGACCAATTTGGTGATCTAGAACCTCAGAATGACTTGTTATGAGATTATAGCTCATTATCAGTGAACGGTTGACCGATTCGGTGATGTGGAATGTCAGAATAGCTTTTTATGAGATTATAACTCATTATCAGCAAACAGTGGACTGATTGGGTGATCTAGAACCTTAGAATAGCTTGTTATGAGGTTACAACTCATTATCAATGAATGATTAACCGATTCAGTGATCTAGAACCTCAGAATGGCTTGTTATGAAATTACAGCTCATTATCAGTGAATGGTTAACTGATTCGGTGATCTAGAACCTCAGAATGGCTTGTTATGAGATTACAACTCATTATCAGCAAATGGTTGACCGATTCGGCGATGTGGAGCCTAAGAATGACTTGTTATGAGATTGTAGCTCATTATCAATGAACGGTTGACCGATTTGGTGATGTGGAACCTTAGAATGGCTTGTTATAAGATTACAACTCATTATCAATGAATGATTGACCAATTGGGCAATCTAGAACCTCAAAATGGTTTGTTATGAGATTACAGCTCATTATCAATAAACGGTTGACTGATTCGATGATGTGGAATCTCAGAATAGCTTGTTACGAGATTATAGCTCATTATCAATGAATGGTTGACTGATTCAGTGATCTAGAACCTCATAATGGCTTGTTATGAGATTATAGCTCATTATCAACAACTGGTTGACTGAGTCGGCGATGTGGAACCTTAGAACTGCTTGTTATGATATTACAGCTCATTATCAGCAAACAATTGACCAATTCGGTGATGTGGAACCTCAGAATGGCTTATTATGAGATTACAGCTCATTATCAGCGAATGGTTGACCGATTCAGTGATCTAGAACCTTAGAATGGCTTGTTATGAGATTATAGCTCATTATCAGCGAACGGTTGACCTATTCGGTGATGTGGAAACCTAGAATGACTTGTTATGAGACTACAACTCATTATCAATGAATGGTTGACCGATTTGGCGATGTGGAACCTCAGAATGGCTTGTTATGAGATTAGAACTCATTATCAATGAACGGTTGACCAATTCAGTGATGTGGAACCTCAGAATGACTTGTTATGAGATTGTAGCTCATTATCACTAAATAGTTGACTGATTCGGTGATGTGGAATCTTAGAACAGCTTGTTATGAGATTACAGCTCATTATCAGCGAATGGTTGACCGATTCGGTAATCTAGAACCTTGGAATGACTTGTTATGAGATTGAAGCTCATTATTAGTGAATGGTTGACCAATTTGGTGATGTGGAACCTTAGAATGACTTGTTATAAGATTGTACCTCATTACCAATGAATGATTGACTGACTCGGTGATATGGAACCTCGGAACAACTTGTTATGATATTACAGCTCATTATCAATGAACGGTTGACCGATTCGACAATCTAAAACCTCAGAATAGCTTATTATGAGATTACAAATCATTATCAGCGAATGGTTGATCGATTCAGTGATGTGGAACCTCATAACAACTTGTTATGAGATTATAGCTTATTATCATTGAACGGTTGACTGATTCAGTGATCTAGAATCTCAGAATGACTTGTTATGAGATTATAGCTTATTATCAGTGAACGGTTGACCAATGTGGTGATCTAGAACCTCAAAATGACTTGTTATGCGATTACAGCTCATTATAAGTGAATGTTTGATCGATTCGGCAATCTAGAACCTTAGAATGGCTTGTTATGAGATTACAACTCATTTTCATCAAACAGTTGACCGATTCAGTGATGTGGAACTTCAAAATGACTTGTTACGAGATTGTAGCTCATTATCAATGAACGGTTGACCGATTTGGTGATGGGGAACCTCATAATGGCTTGTTATGATATTATAGCTCATTATCAATGAACGGTTGACCGATTTGGTGATCTAGAACCTTAGAATGGCTTATTATGAGATTATAGCTCATTATCAGTGAATGGTTGACTGATTTGATGATGAAGAACATGAGAATAGCTTGTTATGAGATTGTAGCTCATTATCATGAATGGTTGACCAATTCGGCAATTCAGGGCCTTAGAATGGATTATTATGAGATTACAACTCATTATTAGTGAATGGTTGATCAATTCAGTGATTCAGAACCTTTGTATGGCTTTTTATGAGATTACAGCTGATTATCAATGAATGGTTGACCGATTCGATGATCAAAAACCTCAGAACGGCTTGTTATGAGATAACAGCTCATTATCAGTGAATGGTTGACTGATTCAGTGATTTAGAACCTTAGAACGACTTGTTATGAGATTGTAACTCTTTATCAGTGAACAATTGTCTGATTCGGTGATCTAGAAACTCAGAACGGCTTGTTATGAGATTACAACTCATTATCAGCTGACGATTGACTAATTTGGTGATGTGGAACCTTAGAATGACTTGTTACAAGATTGTAGCTCATTATCAATGAACAGTTGACCGATTCGGTGATGTGGAACCTCAGAATAGCTTGTTATGAGATTACAGCTCATTATAAGCGAATAGTTGACCGATTCAACGATGTGAAAACTTAGAATGACTTTTTATGAGATTACAACTCATTATCAATGAATGGTTGACTGATTCGGCGATGTGAAACCTTAGAATAGCTTGTTATGAGATTACAACTCATTATCAATGAACGGTTGACTGATTCAGTGATGTGGAACCTCAGAATGACTTGTTATGAGATTACAGCTCATTATCAGCAAACAGTTGACTGATTTGGTGATGTGGAACCTTAGAATGGCTTGTTATGAGATTATAACTTATTATCAATGAACGGTTGACTGATTCGATGATCTAGAATCTCAAAATGGCTTGTTATGAAATTACAGCTCATTATCAACAAATTGTTGACCGATTCAAAGATGTGGAACCTCAGAATGACTTGTTACGAGATTGCAGCTCATTACTAATGAATGGTTGACCGATTTAGTGATATTAAACCTCAGAATGGCTTGTTATGAGATTACAATTTATTATCAGTGAACAGTTGATCAATTCGGTGATATAGAACCTCAGAATGGCTTTTTATGAGATTACAGCTCATTATCAGTGAATGGTTGACCGATTTGGCAATGTGGAACCTCTGAACAACTTGTTACGAGATTACAGCTCATTATTAGTGAATGGTTGACCGATTCAGCATTCTAGAACCTCAGAATAGCTTATTATGAGATTATAGCTCATTATCAGTGAACGGTTGACCGATTCAGCGATCTAGAACTTTAGAATGGCTTGTTATAAGAGTACAACTCATTATCAGTGAATGATTGATCGATTCGGTGATCAATAACCTTAAAATGGCTTGTTATGAGATTATAACTCATTATCAGTGGATGGTTGACTAATTTACTGATGTGGAACCTCAGAATGACTTGTTACAAGATTGCAGCTCATTATAAATGAACTGTTGACCAATTTGGTGATGTAGAACCTTAGAATGGCTTGTTATGAGATTATAGCTCATTATTAATGAACAGTTGACCAATTTGGTGATCTAGAACCTCAGAATGACTTGTTATGAGATTACAACTCATTATCAGTGAATGATTGACCGATTCGGCGATGTAGAACGTCAAAACTACTTTTTATGAGATTATAACTCATTATCAGCAAACAGTGGACTAATTGGGTGATCTAGAACCTCAAAATAGCTTGTTATGAGGTTACAACTTATTATCAACAAATGATTGACCGATTCGGTGATCTAGAACCTTAGAACGGCTTGTTATAAAATTATAGCTCATTATCAGCGAACAGTTGACTAATTCCGTGATCTACAACCTTAGAATGGCTTGTTATGAGATTACAACTCATTATCAGCAAATGGTTGACTGATTCGGTGATGTGGAGCCTAAGAATGACTTGTTACGAGATTGCAGCTCATTATCAATGAATGGTTGACCAATTTGGTGATGTGGAACCTTAGAACGGCTTGTGATGAGATTACAGCTCATTATCAATGAATGGTTGACCAATTGGGTGATCTAGAACCTCAAAATGGTTTTTTATGAGATTACAGCTCATTATCAATAAATGGTTGACCAATTCGGTGATGTGGAATCTCAAAACAACTTGTTACAAGAATATAGCTCATTATTAATGAATGGTTGATTGATTCGGCGATCTAGAACCTCATAATGGCTTGTTATGAGATTACAGCTCATTATCAGCAAATGGTTGACTGAGTCGGCGATGTGGAACCTTAGAACTGCTTGTTATGATATTACAGCTCATTATCAGCGAATGATTGACCGATTCAGTGATGTGGAACCTCAGAATGGCTTATTATGAGATTACAACTCATTATCAGTGAATGGTTGATCGATTCAGTGATCTAGAACCTTAGAATGGCTTGTTATGAGATTATAGCTCATTATCAGTGAACGGTTGACCTATTCGGTGATGTGGAAACTCAAAATGACTTGTTATGAGATTACAACTCATTATCAATGAATGGTTGACCGATTTGGTGATGTGGAACCTCAGAATGGCTTGTTATGAGATTAGAGCTCATTATCAATGAACGGTTGACAAATTCAGTGATGTAGAACCTCAAAATGACTTGTTATGAGATTGCTGCTCATTATCAGTGAACAGTTGACTAATTTGGTAATGTGGAATCTCAGAATAGCTTGTTATGAGATTACAGCTCATTATCAGCGAATGGTTGATCGATTCAGCAATCTAGAACCTTGGAACGGCTTGTTACGAGATTAAAGCTCATTATCAGTGAACGGTTGACTGGTTTAGTGATGTGGAACCTCAGAATGACTTGTTATAAGATTGTAGCTCATTATCAATGAATGATTGACTGACTCGGCGATATGGAAACTTAGAACAGCTTGTTATGAGATTATAGCTCATTATCAATGAACGGTTGACTGATTCAACAATCTAGAACCTCAGATAGCTTGTTATGAGATTATAGCTCATTATCAATGAATGGTTGACCGATTTGGCGATGTGAAACCTCATAACAACTTGTTATGAGATTACAGCTTATTATCATTGAATGGTTGACCGATTCGGCGATCTAGAACCTTAGAATGACTTGTTATGAGATTATAGCTCATTATCAGTGAACGGTTGACCGATTTGGTGATCTAGAACCTCAGAATGACTTGTTATGAGATTACAGCTCATTATCAGTGAATGGTTGATCGATTCAGCGATCTAGAACCTCAGAATGGCTTGTTATGAGATTATAACTCATTTTCATCAAACGGTTGACTGATTTAGTGTTGCGGAACCTCAAAATGACTTGTTACAAGATTGTAGCTCATTATCAATGAACGGTTAACCGATTTGGTAATGGGGAACCTCAAAATGGCTTATTATGAGATTATAGCTCATTATCAATGAACGGTTGACCGATTCGGTGATCTAGAACCTCAGAATGGCTTATTATGAGATTATAGCTCATTATCAGTGAATGGTTGACCGATTCGGTGATGTGGAACATGAGAATAGCTTGTTATGAGATTGTAGCTCATTATCAGTGAATGGTTGACTGATTCGGCAATTCAGGGCCTTAGAATGGATTGTTATGAGATTACAACTCATTATCAGTGAACGGTTAATCGATTCGGTGATTCAGAACCTCAGAATGGCTTGTTATGAGATTACAGCTCATTATCAGTGAATGGTTGACCGATTTGGTGATCAAGAACCTCAGAACGGCTTGTTATGAGATAACAACTTATTATCAGCGAATGGTTGACCGATTCAGTGATTTAGAACCTTAAAATGACTTGTTATGAGATTATAACTCATTATCAGTGAATGATTGACTGATTCAGTGATCTAGAAACTCAGAATGACTTGTTATGAGATTACAACTCATTATCAGCAGACAGTTAACTGATTTGGTGATGTGGAACCTCAGAATGACTTGTTACAAGATCGCAGCTCATTATCAATGAACAGTTGACTGATTCGCTGATGTGGAACCTCAAAATGGCTTATTATGAGATTATAGCTCATTATTAATGAACGATTGACTGATTCGGTGATCTAAAACCTTAGAACAGCTTGTTATGAGATTACAGCTCATTATCAGTGAATGGTTGACCAATTTGGTGATGTGGAACCTCAGAATAGCTTGTTATGACATTACAGCTCATTATCAGCGAACAATGGACTAAGTCAGTGATCTAGAACCTCAAAACAACTTGTTATGAGATTACAAATCATTATCAATGAACGGTTGACCAATTCAGTGATCTAGAACCTCAGAACAGCTTGTTATGAAATTATAGCTCATTATCAGCAAATGGTTGACTGATTCAGTAATCTAGAACCTTAGAATGGCTTGTTATGAGATTACAACTCATTATCAGTAAAAGGTTGACCAATTTGGTGATGTGGAGCCTCAGAATGACCTTTTACAAGATTGCAGCTCATTAGCAATTAACAGTTGACCAATTTGTCGATGTGGAACCTCAGAATGGCTTGTTATGAGATTACAGCTCATTATCAATGAATGGTTGACCAATTCGGTGATCTAGAACCTCAGAATGGCTTGTTATGAGATTATAGCTCATTATCATTCAGCAGTTGACGATTCGGTAATGTGGAACCTCAGAATAGCTTGTTACAAGATTGTAGCTCATTATCAGTGAACGGTTAACTGATTCAGCAATCTAGAACCTCAGAATGGCTTTTTATGAGATTATAGCTCATTATCAATGAATGGTTGACCGATTCAGTGACGTAGAACCTCAGAATGGCTTGTTATGAGATTATAGCTCATTATCAGTGAATGGTTGACTGATTCAGTGATCTAGAACCTCAGAATGGCTTGTTATGAGATTACAACTCATTATCAGCGAACGGTTGACTGATTGGGCGATGTGGAACCTCAGAACAGCTTGTTATCAGATTAGAGCTCATGATCAGTGAATGGTTGACCAATTTGGTGATCTAGAACCTTAGAATGGCTTGTTATGAGATTACAGCTCATTATCAGTGAATGGTTGACTGATTCAGCGATCTAGAACCTTAGAATAGCTTGTTATGAGATTATAGCTCATTATCAATGAACGATTAACCGATTCGGTGACCTGCAACCTTAGAATGGCTTGTTATGAGATGATAGCTCATTATCAGCGAATGGTTGACTGATTTGGTGATCTAGAACCTCAGAATGGCTTGTTATGAGATTACAACTCATTATCAGCGAACAGTTGACCGATTGGACGATGTGAAACCTCAGAATGGCTTGTTATGAGATTAGAGCTCATGATCAGCGAATGGTTGCCCGATTCGGTGATCTAGAACCTTAGAATGGCTTGTTATGAGATTATAGCTCATTATCAATGAACGGTTGACTGATTCAGTGATGTGGAACCTTAGAATAGCTTGTTATGAGATTACAACTCATTATCAGTGAATGATTGACCAATTCAATGGTCTAGAACCTCATAATGACTTGTTATGAGATTACAACTCATTATCAGTGAACGGTTGACTGATTCAGTGATCTAGAATGTAAGAATGGCTTGTTATAAGATTACAGCTCACTATCAGCAAATGGTTGACCGTTCCAGCAATCTAGAACTCCAAAATGGCTTGTTATGAGATTACAACTCATTATCAGTGAACGGTTGACCGATTTGGTGATGCGGAACCTCAGAATGACTTGTTATGAGATTGCAGCTCATTATCAATGAACGGTTGACCAATTTAGTGATGTGGAACCTTAGAATAGCTTGTTACAAGATTGTAGCTCATTATCAGTGAACGGTTAACGGATTCAGAGATCTAGAACCTCAGAATAGCTTGTTATCAGATTATAGCTCATTATCAGTGAACGGTTGACCGATTCGATGATTAAGAACCTCAAAATGGCTTGTTATAAGATTATAGCTCATTATTAGTGAATGGTTGACCAATTCGGTGATCTAGAACCTCAGAATGGCTTGTTATGAGATTACAACTCATTATCAGTTAATGGTTGACTAATTCAGCGATGTGAAACCTCAGAATGACTTGTTTTGAGATTACAGCTCATTATCAATGAACAGTTGACCAATTCAGCGATGTGGAACCTCCGAACAGCTTGATATGAGATAACAACTCATTATCAATGAACAGTTGACCAATTTGGTGATCTAGAACCTCAAAAAGGCTTGTTATGAGATTACAGCTCATTATCAGCGAACAATTGACCGATTCGGCAATGTGAAACCTCAGAATGGCTTGTTATGAGATTACAACTCATTATCACCAAACGGTTGGTCGATTCGGTGATCTAGAACCTCAAAATGGCTTGTTATGAGATTACAGCTCATTATCAGTGAACAGTTGACCGATTCGGTGATGTGGAACCTCAGAATGGCTTGTTATGAGATTACAACTCATTATCAATGAATGGTTGACCGATTTGGTGATGTGGAACCTCAGAATGGCTTGTTATGAGATTATAGCACATTACCAATGAACGGTTGACCGATTCAGTGATGTGGAACCCTAGAATGACTTGTTATGAGACTGCAGCTCATTATCAGTGAATGGTTGACCAATTTAGCGATGGAACCTTAGAACGACTTGTTATGAGATTATAGCTCATTATCAGTGAATGGTTGACCAATTCAGTGATTTAGAACCTCATAACGGCTTTTTATGAGATCACAACTCATTATCAGTGAACGGTTTATCGATTCGGCAATGTGAAACCTCAGAATGACTTGTTACGAGATTGTAGCTCACTATTAATGAACGGTTGACTGATTCGGCGATGTGGAACCTCAGAATGGCTTGTTATAAGATTACATCTCATTATCAATGAATGATTGACCGATTTGGTGATCTAGAACCTCAGAATGGCTTGTTATGAGATTATAGCTCATTATCAGCAAATGGTTGACCGATTCAGTGATGTGGAACCTCAGAATAGCTTGTTATGAGATTATAGCTCATTATCAATGAATAGTTGACTGATTCAGCGATGTGGAACCTCAGAATAGCTTGTTATGAGATTACAGCTCATTATCAGTGAATGATTGACCAATTTAGTGATGTGGAACCTCAGAGTGGCTTGTTATGAGATTACAACTCATTATCAGCAAACAGTTGACCGATTTGGCGATCTAGTACCTCAAAATAGCTTGTTATGAGATTACAACTCATTATCAGTGAACGGTTGACTGATTCTGCGATGTGGAACCTTAGAATGACTTGTTATGAGATTATAACTCATTATCAATGAATGGTTGACTGATTCAGTGATGTGGAACCTCAGAATGGCTTGTTATGAGATTAAAGCTCATTATCAATGAACAGTTGACCGATTCGATGATGTGGAACCTCACAATGCCTTGTTATGAGATTACAGCTCATTATCAGTGAATGGTTGACCGATTAAGTGATGTGGAACCTCAGAATGGCTTGTTATGAGATTATAGCTCATTATCATTGAATGGTTGACCGATTTAGCAATCTAGAACCTCAGAATGGCTTGTTATGAGATTACAACTCCTTATCAATGAATGGTTGACCAATTCAGCAATGTGGAACCTCAGAATGACTTTTTACAAGATTGTAGCTCATTATCAATGAACGGTTGACCGATTCGGTGATGTGGAACCTCAGAATAGCTTGTTATGAGATTACAGCTCATTACCAGTGAATGTTTGACCGATTCAGTGATGTGGATCCTCAGAATAGCTTGTTATGAGATTACAGCTCATTATCAGCAAATGCTTGACTAATTCGGCAATCCAGAACCTCAAAACGACTTGTTATGAGATTACAACTCATTATCAGTGAATGGTTGACCGATTCGGTGATCTAGAACCTCAAAACTATTTGTTATGAGATTATAGCTTATTATTAGTGAACGATTGACCGATTCAATGATCTAGAACCTCAGAATAGCTTGTTATGAGATTACAACTCATTATTAGTGAGCGATTGACCGATTCAGTGATGTGGAACCTCAGAATGACTTGTTAGGAGATTGTAGCTCATTATCAATGAATGGATAACCAATTTGGCAATGTGGAACCTCAAAATAGCTTGTTATGACATTACAGCTCATTATCAATGAATGGTTGATCGATTCAGTGATCTAGAACCTCAGAACAGATTGTTATGAGATTACAGGTCATTATCAGTAAACTGTTGACTGATTCAGTGATGTGGAACTTCAGAATGACTTTGTAGACACCCTAAAATGGACAGGCTTGCGACTTTACATTAAAAACCCTAATTTTCATCTATTAATTAATGGTTTCTTAATCAATAATTAATCATCTATTTTCTTCTAAATTCATTTCTCAAATGATCTAATCCAATTCTCAAAATTAATTAAATAATTAATTTTATTTAATTAAATAACCTTTAAATGATTATTTACCATTATTTAATCAATTAAACTCAATTTCCTATAGTTTAAATCAAATATTTAAACTTACTAATTAAATTCTTCCAATTAAATTAATTTAATTTCATCAAATAAAGCAATTCTTAATTAAAAA
>MU227731.1:8957-23173 GCA_018584345.1 Thuja plicata
AAATGAAGAAGGACCTTATCTAGTCCTTAGCAATTAGGCTTTTCTTGTCTCTGAATCAGAAGTAGAAGGTACAAGGTTCACATAGACATTTCAAGCATTGTGGTTCATACAAGAAAAATCCCTAACACTAATAACCAATTTTTTTAGGAATAACTTTCCAAGACCCCAAAGACCTCTAAAAAAATTATGGATTCGAATACCCTTTTTGAATTTACATATACCACAAAGGACTCAGATCCAAAATCTCCTTCTATTCTCTAAAACATATCAGAGACCTAATAGGCCTGATTTACAAGACAAGTGTTCACCAATGGATTCAAAAAACCATTTGTCAAACCCTAAACAAAACCCTAATAAAAACTAAGATCATAAAACATGTCTTGTTTGTGTGAAAAGAGGCAAGAAACTAAATGACACATGTAGGTTTAAATGCTAAGGTGTGAATAGTTCATAGAGTATATTGGTTAGTTAATAAACCTCTTTTCACCAACAATAGGGATTAAAACCTAATTTCTATGAAAATTGATATAATCATTTTAATTTATATAAGAAGGTACACATAATATATCTAAGAAATCATTCTACATTTTAAGGTAGGAGGTATTGGAATGAAACTAATAGGAAGAGTAGTAACATGAGCCACAAAAGGAAGTTTGGATAAAATCTAAATATTATGAGTAAGGAAGGGTAGCTTGGAACATAGAAATAAAACTTATTTTCAATATCCAAGATCATTACTCGCCAAAGAGTCGTGAAAGATGATTGAATAGAAAAGGGGACACTAATAAACCTAAAAACCTTCCTTGAGCAATCTATTTCTATCTATAATAGTGAAGCCAATAAATTTTGACAAGAAAAGTTGATGATAACAATGTTCTTTACCACTAGATGCTACAACCAAATATAAGGAGAACAATTGTTGAAAACTATGCTAACATTATATAACTTGAACAAAAGTATAAGGAAGGAATCACTAGTGAAATGGCCATGAACAGGATGTGGAGGAGAATCGAGAAGATATAGATTTTACATGCTACTAGGAGAATATACTATATAACTACTAGTCAAATCATTAGTTTTAGCCATTACATAAATCTATGAAATAGATGACAACCTTGGTGATTAGAATGAAATCCCAAATAAGGAAAGGTGAGACAAGTAGAGCCATTATAAAAAGGATTTGAAAAAAGAAATAGAATTGAGGCCAAAATGAAGGTCCAACCAATTGGAAAGGGCAAAAAGGTTTTAGGCACCATGTAAAACCCTAAAACAACGTTCAATCAGATATGAGCTCTAAACAGACCACCGCAGGGCCACAACAAAAACAAATTAAACTAGTGAAAAGAAAAAAACACAAGGACAGCCAAAAGAGCCAGGAAACACAATTAGGAGGTTTTCTCCATCAGGCTTTCCACCTTGGACTCAAGGATCTCCATCTTAGCAACATATTCCTTTATCTTCTGGAGATCAATCAGAGTATCATTCTCCTCCTTCTTCTTAGCACTAGCCCTAGTCCTCTTGCCAGGTCCCTCTTTAGTCTGTTTCTCTTCTTCCACACCAATAATGGCCACATCTGTCCCCTCAGGTTTTTCTTCTAGTTTATCAATGCACTACTACATTTGGGGGCAAATATTGATAGAAACTTCTGACGAATGATTTTTTTTGTGAATTTGGGTCTTTTTCTATAATAGTCCCCTATAGTGTCACAATTTCGATGGGCTTTAAGTAGACCATCAGAATGTTGACGTATGTGGGGTATATCATGAAAAAAGTGAAATAGATCATTTTGATTTTTATTGCCGAAGAGAGAAAAGGAGCGGGACAAAGTGAAATTTAGGTCAAAGCTGAGCGCGAAGACTATGTAACTGGTTGGGGTGTAATGTCCAGTGCAATGACTCCACTTTTTTGTATCTTTGATAAACATTGAAGGAACAAATTTCTATCTACATGTACAAGGTAATAATTTTTTTTTGTTTTTCCTCTGATTGTAACTGGCTGGGGTGTAATGTCCTATGTAATGGCTCCACATTCTTGATCATTGATCTTTGATAAATATTGAAGGAGAAAAGTTCTATCTACATGTACAAGGTAACATTTTTGAATACAAACATATTTCTGTAGAGATCTATGTGATAAATGTATGGACTATTTTCTATTAAATATATAATATAATAATCATTTAGAGCTCATATCTGATTGAACGTTGTTTTAGGGTTTATTACTTATTTCAAATAATAGGGAAAAACATAATCTGTTCCCTTAGGGTTTATTGTTTAGCAGTGAATGTTAACAATCAAACATTGTTTTAGGGTTTATTAATTATTTCAAATAATAGGGAAAATGAAATTTGTGCCCTTAGGGTTTATTTTTTAGCAGTGAATGTTATATCCACAAACACCCACAAGTTTCTTCTCAGACAAAACCTATCCTTTCCTGCATTATGTCCACCTTTGCTTTTTTGTCCTCATGATATACTCTCTAACTTAACATTGGGAATCTAGACTAGTTTTAAATGCACTAGACTGTGAATGGCTATGCATTTCTTGACTGTGTAAGAAAGTTAATTTGTAATTTATTTAATGAAGCTGCTTGTGACCAACTGGAGAAGTAAGAGTTGTAGGTGGAGGTTTTAATAATCACTAGGATAGTCATTATTCTCTATTCAAATCATTGTCTTAAGCATATTAATCATCTCTTATTAAACGTGTTGATATACTCATTTCTTTTAACCACTGCTAATTAAATTATGAGTGTTGAGATATTGGCATTGCATTAATCTTCTATGAAGTTGCTGCCTAAACTAAAGTTTAGGAATCCTTAATAGATCGATGTCATTATGTAATGTACATTCCTTGAATAGGTCTTTTCCCACTATCCAATTATTAATTGGATGTCTTGCTTGAACACTATTACTATTCGATAAATAATCTTTGGACTAATATGTTGTTGATTATAAGTAATATTAATCAACTATTAGCAATGTTAATTTTAATTTAATTGCTCACCATTGTCTTGATAGTCTTGGGTCTTCTAGATAATTCCTATCAAGTTGGGTTTATTCTTTTCACCATCACTTAATGTCTATTGTCACTATCCATGATTCGATTATTCTTCCTTCTAATCCTTGATTGACTAATCATGCAATCAATTCCTTAATCAATTCTGACCAGGTAGATTATAACTGTCAATATCGATTGTAACTCTAGTTTAATAATCCTCTGCAAGTCACATGTCTATCATGGTCTTAGTCACATTTTAGGTTTGTATTGAATATTTAGTATTTGATATTTATTATTCATTATTGTATTGTAATTACATTTAGTATTTGATATTATTAATCATTATGTTATATTATTATATTAATTATATAGCATATCATTATACTAATGATATATCATAATAAATTTATTTACATTTACATATTGGTTATTATTTATTATAAGTTCTTTATCTGGTAGAGTTCCACACGATTTTCTTATGTCACTTTATAATTTGATCTTGTAAAGACTTCACAAGATTGGTTGGACAAGATGAAGATATTGCTCATAGGCTTCAAATCAGGGGATATGACAGTCCTACCCTCCCACATTTTCTTATCCTCAAGCAATGAATGGTCTCTTTTATAGTCCACCTTCTATAACTAGATGCATTATATGTGAGTTGTCCAGATGGTAAATACTAGAATCCAATAAGTTTGGTGAAACCAATTCATGCTTTTTAATATAATATAACTTTTACTCCATTCTATTAATTCAAAAATAAGGCCACACATGGAGTATGCACTTGAAATAAAAATTATACATATGGATTCATGAAGACACGATGCATACACATAATGCAAGAATTGTTACATTAATTCTACTGACCAAACCCTATAATTCAATAGGTCAGGGTTAGGAAAATTTATTTCATCATAATTATAAAATGTGAGTAATTTATTGTATATAATTACTAGCTTATTATTTAGAAATCTTGTAGACATGGTTATAATGACCATGTTAGTATTTGATCCTTGTTACTTTATTAAGATTTGAGATTTCATATTATATTTATTGTTTGTAGGGAATATTATGTATGGAAAAGATGTAAATAATAAATCTTTTGAAAGATATGTTATAGAACATTTAGATATACACATTATATATAGATGATTATGATTTTGACATCCTGATAGGTTACTTTTCTGAAACTTCCAGTTCAATGTCTTGCTATCTGTGCTACCCTATAGGCTTGATTTCTTGAAGAAAGTAAACAGAAATATTATATAAATCTATGTCCAAGAGAGGAAATGAATATGAAAACTATTCTACTATAAATAATATAGGTATTTATCACAAATAAATGTTGGTTCCATTTCCCTGTCAACCTTGTAAACAAATGGAATCACAATAAATTTGGGTGATTAACATTGTTATTAATTCTATTTTTCAGATGTCTTGGCAGCTCAATAGTAATGGAATCCTATTTCTAATATAGGTATTAGTGGAGGAAGTCATTATGAAGCCACTAGGTACCAATACTATTTATAATATAGGCATTGGTGGACGAAGTCATTATGAAGCCACTAGAATGTACCAATTTTATAGTGTATTTTACAAGTTAAGACTTATTAAATATACTATAGGAATGGAACCTTTTGGAGGACTTATAAAATATAATATGATATGTGTGCATTCTAGTAGCCTCATAGTCAGTGTTTTTATAAGTTGAGACTTATAAAATACACAATGTGCTCTTTGCATTCTCATGACCCCATTCTCTTTGTATAATCCAGGAAAGTATAAGTTTTGTCTGAGAAGAAAAATGTAATCTTTTACCTTACAATAGTTTTAAGACCTTCAAACACCATAAGGTTAAATCGCAAAGTGACAAGCGATTGTTCTAATCCTGCAACCTTAAACTGTCACAACAACGCATTAGCATAAGTGATCAAATTAAGCTAGGGCCTAATGGATTAGTTTAAAGTTGGGTAATTAGCATAGTTACAATCATTTGGAAGGGTTATATGGTCTTGAAATACCTCAATTCAATCAGTACTTAGTCCCAAGTTCACTTTTTGTCTGTTGTTGCACGCCTTTTTCCTTCTGGCAGGCTAAATACATACCAAATATTTAGCCTAGGGCATCAAAGTTCAAGCCCCAAATCAACTTCCCCAACTCTGAGCCTTTGGAATTCATTAGAACCTTTCCTTAAATTACTCTTCACCTAGTGGCATCAATTTCCCATGGTGAAATAGTAAGTTAGGGCCACATCTTCCAACATGACCCCAATTTTTGTGGTTTTTTGACCTGCAGGCATAGTTTTCCCTCCAACTCAAGAAAACAACAACCAAATTAAAAAAAAAATAGTGCAACAAAAGCTAATTCATTAATTAATGTTATGGAATCACTGGATGAGAAGATAGAATCCATACACGGCTACACAACTTAGAAAAATGCTCAAAAATTAGTGAAATCTCATCAAAACTTGCTCCAGAATGTTTTTTTTTTTTGTCTTTGTCACGATTGGACAAGCCTCTTTCCATATAATACCAACTCCCAAACTAATCCAACTGGTTAAAATTTAGTTGGGATCATTGGGATCAGAGTTGCATACTCAAGCAACATTTTAGTGAAATGTTGCACTGAGAACATTTTCACAATGTACAATTTGTGACAATGACCAGAGGGTCCTTGTCCACACAAGATGGACTAAGAGAAAACATAGGATGATCAGTATGTATGTGTATGCATCAATATGTTGACATACTTATTCATTATTTTCATTATTTTTACTTTGTGTTAGGTCTTCTCAATGGATAGAACATTTGGTATTGAATTTTTTCATTTGGAGTCCTTGGAAGAACAGTGCTCTAGATTATTTAATGTGTGTGAAGATGGCATCAAACATGCTATTCACTACCTTATGAAACATAATATTTTCTGCTCCCATGTACATGATGGGGTGATCTATAAACTAGTACTTTCTACTCTCTTTGAAGTTACCGAACGATTAGAATGGGTCTTGAAGGTGGTTAAGCATGTGGTTATTTTCAACAATTCATAAAAAGTTGCGCAGGGGATTCAGACCATCAAGCCAAATATTATCTCTGGTAGGCTTGGCTCAATTTTTTATAATAGAGCTGGATTTGAATATAAAATGGTGGAGGTGTGGGAGGTGTTCAAGCTATCTTGCGCTAATGATGATTACGCTACTATGAGTATCTTCCATGGTCATAATTAAGATTTTTTCACTTGTGACGATAGGAATCTTATGATGGACTACTTCTTTGGGGTTGGCATTTTTGTGAACAAACTAGGTCATCTTTAGATAAAACGTAGACATGAAACTTAAATATTTAACATAATGTATGGAATACTCTTCTTTGTAAATATTTTTTTTGATACATACTCAGGGTCTAGATATCCATATGTTCATCATCATTACAAAAAATTATCTAGCTAATGAACTTTATATCCTTATGCATTATGCTATATTGTGATTTTGCCTCTTTTTTTGACACAATGAATGGTTATATCTCTCTTCAAGGGTGGGTTATTCATTACTACCATTTCATGTTGTATTTAGTTGTATGTAGCTCTAATTGTTTATTGTCTACTATGAAATCTTTAGCATATGTATCATGTGACTTATGTAAATCTGATTATGATTCACATTCATAACATTGAACAGGTCACTCTAAACAAAAATATTAGCCTGCTCAATTTTTTCAAATACACTAGGATCCATAGTGACAAGTAAGCCTGCAATTGTAATAGACGCCACCCCTATTCCTATAACTTTGAACCACCTTCTCTGCATTCTACATATTTAATCATAAAGATATTTCCAAAACATCATTCACTTCTAGATCAATATCTCTTCAATAAATATTCACAATTTTGTGAAGAGTTTTCACTATGATGGAAAAATAGTCCTTAACAAAATCTAAGGAGATTCACTTCAGGTTGAATGAATTTTGGTTATGTTCAGTCAATTAAATAGGGTTTGTTGCAACTAATAACTTCCATTAAAATTTTAGAAAATAAATTTTATATACATCACCAATAAAATTAGAACATACATGCTTTAATAGGTGAGTGCATAATGAATTTAAATAAAAGAAACTAGATAAGGTGTGTGACATTGAATTTGACTGAATAATCAACTAGTCTGACTAAGCAATTAGCCAACTTTAACAGCTAATAAATCCTAATCAAAGTGAGACTAAGTTACATAAACAAATCACTCAAGTCTCAAATAGGTAGCTGGCTACTAATCTAAAATATGATGCCATACCAATCTAGGTATCATTCTCCTACACAAATACATCCTCTCAGGGTTGTTCTCTTTGTCGCGCACATGTCGAGACCTCCTGCAGTCACTATTGTTCCATTACCATAAAAATTCCATAGTTGTAGTACATAACATGAGAGACAACTTATATGTCTCATACAGTCAGTCAATCCAAGTGTTGAAGAATCTAATACTGCAATTAGTCCAATTAAATAATTTCAATGGGTATTCTAGGAGTACATGTGTTACATTTGTACATGTCTTGCAGTTGTAGGGTTTCAGGTGTACATGTGTTGCATTTATAGGGTTATTGATTAGTAATTAGCCTTGAAGTTGATTTGAGTGCCAACACAAAGGGTATTTCATGTTTCTTCTTATTCATAGACATCATTTGATAGAAGATGATTGTAGAATATTGAGATGATGAATGATGAAGAAGATTTGAAAATGTTGCACCAATTTGAATTGGATCAATCATCATTTTCAAATCTTCTTCATCAATCACCATCAACTATATTCCAAGAGCAACACCTTTCTCTATATGAATCTTGGTTTACATTTACCTATAATCCTGATGCAAAATGTTTCCATGGAGTACGTCAGGCATATAATGCATTCAAGAAAAAGGCTATGGAGGTTGACCAGCCTTTTGTACTAGAAAACACCTTTTTCTTGGTAATTGGAAGCCATCAATGGAAACTTACAATCCTAAATAATTAGTATACCATTGATGGCTTCATAATTATTAAGTGAAAGGGAGTTCTCTGATCTAGAACCCCCTTTGGTGATGATCCTATGTAGTTCCATATACACACGACATGTTCCTTAGAAGGCTTTTAATCTCACAACAAATGAGAAATATAAATGTAGGCATCATGGTCACAATTCTTTGGAGACACAACATAATTGAGTGGTGTCTCCGAAGAATTGTGACCATGATGCCTACATTTATGTTTCTCATCTATTGTGTCCCAAGACCCCTTATGACCCTTTACGATCCCTAAGAATACATCTTATAGGTCTTAAAGTGTCGTAAAGGGTCATAAGAGTCTCCTAGGAGGGGCCAAATGAGCTTCCACTTTCATGTGGTTGACCATCTTTAGTGAAGAATATAAAACTATTCTTGAAACAAAGTGAAGCTCAATAAGGTTGTTCCTTATCTAGGGTCTCAAATGTAGCCTTTATCCCACTCTCAACATTGCAAGGCTTCAAGTGGTATTCTGAGATTGGTTTCTCCATCTCCCACTCACATCTTGTCTTTCTCCTAAGAAATATTACCAAGCTCTGATACCACTTCATGCAGATCTTATAGCTTCACTTTTCATCTAGGATTGAATCTCTCAACTTTTCAAGTAGATCTCTTATTATAGACTATACACCTTTGAAAGAAACTTCGAACTTCAATATAGCATCCAAACTTGATGATTCAAGTTCCTATTTTGGGTTGATTTGGACAATCAGTCCCAATGAGCCTACTTGGGTACACCAACTATTGGTAAAACACAAGAGGCTATGCAAAATTGAGCATTGATCATATGGTTGTGTTGAATGCATTTCTTGTTTATGATGGTAAATTAGCAAGTATAATATGCAAAGATGATCTCGATGGAAAAAAAGTAATAACATTAGATAATTGGATGTAATCATACTTCCTTGGTCTTAATCAAAGTGTTTGTGACCCTTGTTTATGTTCTCGATACCTTCTGGGCAATTACTAGACCTAATTATGACATTATCTAGGAGTTTGGACCCTGAAAACATCATTTTTATGAAGTTTTAGTCCTTTATTTTTTTCTTTATAGGGTAGAGAGACGTGTATTCCCATTCTTTTGGCACATATGCAAAATATTTTAACGCATATACATATTTTAGTAGTGCATTTTTTATATATTGTTGTGCATATGTTAAATTTTGTCGTGCATTAATAATTAAGCAGAATAATGCATATGTTCTAGCGCAATTGAGACATAGATATGTTCCTCTAGGTATAAGAAATAAATTATAGTTTTGGATACCCTTTATCCTTCTAAACATGTTTATGCTATCACAATCTTGGGGAAGTCCTATGCAATATGTTCTTGCATCAGATTCATGTTAGGGAACTTCATCTCCTATGTTGTCGATCTTGGATATGAGGTCTAAGGAAAATTGTGAGGCTTAGGAATGTTCATCTGAGCATTATTGTGTCCATGTGCAAGTGATCTTAGCTTTCCAGTCTTCAGACCCTTTGGAACATTGGTCTTATACTTTTCTTGGATGATGTCAATCCCATTACCTTTTCACATTGGTACTTTATCATTCATTATTATATCTTGTGTGTTCTATGGTTGCATTATGGTTGGAGTCATGTTACTAGTACATTGGTATGGTACATTGTGGCATTCATTGTCTTGTTACATGACTGAGCATTGGTATAGGTATTATGGTACATTGACATTTAAATTCATTTTCATAAGACATGATGAAGTATCTTATTAATTTTAGTGTAGCATTTGTTTGGTTCTTTGTACTCATGATTGACAATTTACTTGTTATGTTCTTGACATACTCTTGAATTTAGGTTTTAGTATCATCTTGGTACAAATAATGTCTTCAGTATGATAATGTGTACTTATGAGTTTGACATATTTTGGTATGAACATAAAGTGATATTCTTGTTGCTCATTCATTTCATCTCAATTCACTAGTATTCTATATGCCTTATTTGAACCTTGGTATTTATGACCTATATATTTCTCTTTAAATAAGTAATTAAAAGCTCATCAACTTTCATTGAGAAGATGTTAATTTCTTATTTGATACAAAAATACATATGTTACCAATACCCTACATATAAGTTCTATATTTTATTAATAACAAGATGTATATGAGTGTCTTTACAAGGATACATCTCTTCTCTCAGTTGAACTATTTGGTTCCTATCAGTATTAGAAGGTTATTTCTGTGTAAGTTAACTCTGGAAGTTAGTGGCACTGAAAATTGATGAACTGGTTGTTCTACATTACCGTTTTAGGTTGATCCTTTTGAGTCACTACTATAGTGACAGTTGACTCTTTGAAATTTTTTTCCATCTTGATTCTTTGTTCATATAGTATTTGGTTTTGAAAATCAATGAACACACTCTTCCACCACATGGTAAATACACTCCTATTTGGAATACAAATTGCTGGTGTATAGAAATTATATGATGGTTGGGATTCTTGTTTTAAAATGATTATGGTTGAAGTTTTTGTAAATGTCTAAATACATTATTATTATGGAATTCCTTGTATATAGGGTCAACATGTCGATTGAACTCTTCATTGTTAACATTTGAAAATGGCATCATTCAGGTATGATCATACGCGAGCTTATTATGTGCTCGACATACAATTTTTTTTTCCAAGGCATCATTGTTCATGTTTGGGCACATGGGTTTTATTATGAAAATAAATGCATCATTATAAATGATTTGTAGTTTCATTATGACATAGAAAATATCATTTTTGTTTTCCCTAAGGAAAAACATGAAAATAGTTTAAGGGTACTTGAAGTTTGTGGTTTCATTTGGAAACCCTAGTTTTGAAAGCTAGGGTATAGTTGTAGAATAAAGATATTATGTTGAATCCAATTCAAATATTGATTATGGTGGTTAAATCATATTTGGATTACTTGATTCTTTTTTTTCAGTTAACAGATAATCTTGTTGTAAACTCCTTTAGTTATTGGTATAAGGAAACAATTTTGTGAATTGGTTTAGATATTATGACAGTTGTTGAGATAGTTTGGATTTAGAGTTTGAGATTGTATGTTTAAAAAATACTTGTTTACTATGAAGGAAATACTTTATTATTATTTGAATGTTATATATATGCATACGAGTTTTGAATAAATATGGAGTGAACAAAAAAAAGATTGAATAAAGCGAAAATATAGTGAGAATGTAAATATTGTTGATATCTTTCAAAACTTTGAAAAGTGGGGTTTTAGTGTGTATCTTTTGAAAAGAACTATTTAGGGGTTATCATTAAATACATTTCTTGAAAGGGTACATCTATGTATATATGATGTGGGAATATTATGTAGAGAATTTCACTCTATGCATTATATGTTTATGTCGTCTAAATAGAGGATTGTGTAGAAGTTTTGTATAAATTTATTCTTGAAATCTCAAATAATGAGATATTATGGAAATGCTTTAAAATGATACAGAGATGAAACTTTGTACTTTTCTAATCTGAGACATATTCAATGAGAAACACAAGCTAGTGTGGCATTCTTGATTAACTAATGTGTGGACTGCAATAGTTTCACCTACAACTATTTGATCCCACTATAACAATAAATGACATCCCTTTTGAGTTTTTTTATAGTCCAAGGTTCGTGCGAATTTTACAAAACTATGTATTTTTCTCTTTCCTTTTCCAGGAGCATTCATAGAAGCATCATTTACAAAGAAATAATATTTTTAATAATAGCTATGCAGTGATGATCAAAGCATATCCAGAGCACCAAAGATATCCTTGATCTTCAATGAAGGAAACAAATTTCCTCTTCATCAAACTTTTCTAAAAATTATTGGTGATCAGATAAACTTTCAATATCATTAGAATTTGAACCTGTAGACATTCTCTTGCTAAATGCATCCATTTAGATTTTGTGTTATTTCTTTTTACTCTGGCAGGATCCTACGAATGTAGTAGCTTATTATGTGGCAGTGCTTCCAATCTAAAGCATTACAATTATTGGTCAGCACCCTAGGCCTAAATTTATTCTCACAAAGGATACTATACTAGTATTATGGTCCATTCTTTAGATTCCACTGATAAAAGGAGGAACGTTGCAGTTGTAATACCGTTGGGCATGGTTTCTCAACTTTAGAGGGAGCCAACTATAGATAAGTATATAATTCATTCTTAATTCACAAGTATGTGGATGTGTTAGTGACTCTATTCAATGTGGAATATTTTTTCTTTACTACCCCCATTCTCTTTCCATATTAGTTATGAAGTTTGAGTCTACTTTCTAAAGTTGGCCCTTTTGTTTCTATACCTTTTTTTATGGCAAAGAAGCTGCATTAATGAACACATTATTTTAATTTTCTAAGGAATGCTTTTACTCAATTAAATGCACATATAATAAATACACAAACACTCCAGAAATAAATATATTTGTATTTTTTGTATATATTTATTTTCCATTCTGAGATGTCCTTCTCTATACCCCAATGTTTTTTATATTCCATGCTTTCCTTTTTTCATTCCTCAATCAAGAAATGTTAAAGGCTGGTTGATTTAAGATGCAGGACTAGAATGGTTGCTTTTTTTTTTGGGATTGGTAATTGTAGAGTTGGAAGGTTCTAAACCCCATGACAAATAGTCTTGGTTCCTAATTCATGAATTGCATTGGAGGAAAAGTCCAATGTTGCAGCCTGACAGAGAAGGAGCAAGAACCCTGAGTTTTTGTGTTTGCAGTACTTGCAAAGTCTTCTTTCTTGAGGTTTGAAAAGATAGTATTAGAGGACCCTATAAACCATACTTGCCAAGATTTTTCAATGTTCTTTTCTTGTGTTGAGGTAGAGACCACTATTATAGTCCAAATAGGAGTTAGGAAAAAAATTAGAGAGTTACATGTTTGCAATACTATTGAATACAAATAACTATGGAAAGTGAAGTCTTAAGGGTCTATAGGAAGTTATAACCCTTATTAGAAGTCCGTGATTGATGCAAATTAGTTATTCATTGTTGTGATTTGGTAAATAAAGAGTGTCTCTAAGAACACTATAAACTAAGTGATTGGAGATAGAACAAGTTGGGAGGAACTATCTTATGTAACAAGGGATTTAGAGGCTTGTATTGTGAAAGGAAGTGCAAACAATCCCATTGAAGGATTAAGTGAAATTGAGAACATTATCAAATTGTAGAAGAGGGTAAGCCCACTACACTTCTTGTTTGGTGCACTCTACACCAACTTAAGTGTGTCATGTATATGTTTGAAAAATGACTTTGTAAATATGAGATATTGATGATTTTGAGATGATTGTATTTGATTTTGATATGAATCTAGGTGTGGGTGTTAGGACCAAAATTAGGGAGTGAATCTCAAAGGGGTATGAGGCCCAAAGTAGTTTCCCAGTAACCCATTGGAAAGTTGACCAATATAAGTTGTAATATAATAAAATAATGAGGAAAACACATTAAAAAGATAATTGAGAATTCCCCCTGTGTTCCTTGAGTGCTTGTATTGAATAAGGACATATTGGGAAGGTATGTCCATCTGTAGGGAATTGATTTGGCATAATCGAGCCTCCTTGTTGACATCAAAGGATTGCTTGATTCCGCAAGAGTCATCCCTTCATGATATGCAATGAAACTCCCACTTATGAGTCTATAACTTCCAACCCCTATGTAGACTTGAGTAGTGACCCTATGTGGATTCATGACATAGAATCATCCCACTTCTTGATGTTTCAATGTAATGTTTGGGATTTCTTATGATGATGATTGATCTTACTTGATGTTTATACTTCATGTCTTACCTATGTGTAAACCTTATATCCCCCTTGTGTTTTTTAAATAATTATATGGGTCATGTGGCTATCTCCAAGAATGGTGAGGTGAACCTACAAGCTCCACATGGTTGGGTGGAATTTCCAACCATCATTGGGGACTGGTGTACTTAGTTTGAGATTGATTGTGGAGGCTATCACACCACTTCCTTCTCACATTCCTTCATACCTTCTCATTCTTACAAATGTAAAAATTTATTGTAATGATTGTAACCACCTAAAATTGGTCTGTTGCAACTATAGACCCTATTTGCCCTAAGTGTGATCATGCCCTCGATTTATGTCCAAACGACCCTGTTACTGCTTGGCATATTTCTTTTAATCAATTTAATGTCCTAGGTGATTTTTATCACTGATTTATATTAACTATTATAGCCATACAATTCAAATCAAT
>MU227731.1:26041-36544 GCA_018584345.1 Thuja plicata
GTCCAAAATGGATAAACTTTATATGGATTCTGGGGTTTTTGGGCCTTCTAAACGCAATGGTAATGTCTGTTTGGGCCCAAAGTGACCAGAAACAGAGGTCCCCCCTAAATCCACACAAAAAGTGCCAGAAAAAGCCTGGCAAACTTCACACCCTCGAATGCTTCAATAAAACTCGAACAACCACCAGCAGGAAAGCTCTGATACCATGTTAGATTTGGTGAACTGCAAATCAACCCAAGAAACCTGCATGCATAACTGCTACGAGAAGAAGCAAGACAAAAGAGGAAAAAGAAGCTATGGTGGCCAAAAAGGCAGAGAGTTGAAAACCATGTTGCAAGAATAAATTTTCTATTAACAACAATAAAATGATTACAATCTCTATTCTGAAATGAAAGAAGTGAATCCTTATAAAAGGAATCACGAAACCCTAAAGGTGAAAAACCCTAGAGAAATATAAAGCGCTGCCTAAGTGAAACTTAAGAACTAAAGAGTATAATAGGCTAATAATTAAATCATTTAATTATTAGCTAACTATGACTACTCTAACAACAAACGCATAGAAAAGGGATGACAATCTGGGTTTGCCACTCCCAAATGACTACAAACACAAAAAAATGAACACTAGCATAGAAATGATACTATGGAATATAAATAGGAATAGGGAATGGTACACTAGTGTCCCAAAAATGCATCATATTCCTTTCTATGCACCATAGTCCACTATGGACACCATAGTCTTTAAATTGTTCCAGTGGGGTTTTCGAGAGCTCTAGGTGTCTGATTGACCCAATTTTAGTTGTGTTAATATATTGGATACTATACAGTGTACATAAAGGCAAGGTGGTGATTATTCTCAATGATCGACAAGCATAAATCTTTCATGCCTTACCCTGTAGCTAGGACTAAAGATAGCAGAAATCAAGAGACCATAATAGTTGGTCTCCATCTTTGGTCCATACGATTGAGGAAAGATTTTACCTTTCATTAGATCATCAAATGCGACAATCAGAAAAAATTTAATAGATAATATTTTAATATATAACATATATTATTTTAGTTTAATGTTGCACGAATTTATCTATTTCCCACACTTGTAGACTGTGGAGATAGCGATAAATAAGCATCCCCTCCCGTGGTCTGAGTAATGCAGGCCACGAGAGGAGATGCTTCTTTATCGCTATCTTCGTAGTCCACAAGTGCGCGAAGTAGATAAATTCATGCAACGTCAACTTAAATAATATACGTTATCATGAAAATATTCTATTAAATTCTTTTGAATCTTCACATATGTTGAGTTAATGAAAGTAAAATTTTTTGTCTATAATATTGACCAAAGACGATGACCCTCTATAAAGGTCTCTTGAGCTTTGTTATCTTTGGTGTGCCTATCCGTCAATTTTTTTACACTTATGACAACTATTTAGAAAGAAGTGCTATACGTACGACAAGCATTCCTGTCGAAAAGTCACTGCACTTCCGTTAGCATCCTGACAGGTATAATGTCAGATAGATTACATTTTTGACAACTAGGTTCAACGGGACTATTATACCTCCGATGGACATTCCTGTCGCTCAGTCACTGCATATCCATCTACCTTCCAATAGGTATACCATCCGATAAACTCTATGTTCAATAAATATTTTGATGGAAATGCTATATGTTCTATCATCATTCCGATAGATGTATCATATGAAATGCTTCAATAGGTTTCTATTAGTGAGGTAAGCTCCGACAGATCTATATGTCAGAATTCTAACGGTGACCACTTCCGTAGAAATTTCCAACGAAATAACCCCGATGGCTACATCTGTCAAATGGCCGACACATAGGCGTGGAAATTCTGACAGATAGCCATTGGAATTAGGCCTCAAATGTACTAGTGATGAGAATCTTGGTATGCTCATTGGAGGCTTTGAGGATGTCGAAGCTCTATTCTGTAATGCTTTTGAGGGTCAACTCAAACCTCAGCATCTTATCGTCCATTTTTATTAGTCTGATGTCGAGCAGTGCTACCAACTTTGGTGTCATCTGTTCTTAATAGATAATATTTATTGTCATTATACTAGACTTAGATAGCATTGAAGAAATTGAGTAAAATTAGGTGAAGGTTATTGTGCCTAAAATCATATTAATAATGGTAGAATAAAGCTTAAAGAATGTGAAGATGTTTATAGATAAATTTTTAACATTCTTGAATGTGCTTGATGTTAAAACCCTTGTAAATATTTTCCCCTATTTTAATCTTACGAAAGTGTGCCTAAAATTCAGCATTGAAGATTTGAAAAGCAAGAAACTTGGTATAATATGTATCATAAATTATCTTCAAATTTATCTCAATGTATGTTGTCACCACCTTGATTGTGCATGGTATAAATGGAAAAATTTACAATCCAATACAATGAGTAATTTTTGACGCCTTAATAGGACCATATTGCGGAGAAAACCTATATCTTTTACTTTGCTAGTTGTAATCAATAACTTTTTAATCCCATATATATTGTCCCATTTTCAATATTTTTTTCATTTGCTTATACATTGAATTTGACAAATGATGAACCCCAAAGCACTAATGATGTAATTCCACTTGAACAGGTCTCTATCAAGTCATCAACCCACATTGACTTATATCCTACTTCTAGCTTTGAAATGGGTTATAAGTATTAAAGAAATACCCTAAAACTAAAAAAATTTAAAATTACAAAAATATAAATATAATAAAAAAAGAAAATCAAGACTTCAAATTAAAATATTAAAGAGGTTGCTCCCGTATCGGGTAGAAAACCATTGTTCCAAATGTTTAACAAACCATAAGAAAACGATCCAACGCGATTAAAAAGCCATAAGACAACCATTCAAATGAACAATAAACCTTCCTTAATATCATACATTTCATTTCTTAGATTAGTTATTAATGATTTGTTCAACTTCATTACATAATCATAACTTTCTATCAAAGAAAGAGATACAGTGAGACACATCCTTGCAGGAAAACACACTGAGATGTATGAGAACGATAGATTTTTACAGACAATTATATACTCCATGACCGAGTTATACTATATTTGTTTACTAGCAAATATAAACACCGGACCGGTTAGCATTAAAACTTTTAATTTACCTTTGATATTCTAAATCTAAAACCTTAGGAAATGATGGTACCTTCTTTGGGTATACATAATCATTTTGGTAATAGTTCAGATCCTCCGCATACAATAGGAAATGTTTTGGTCCGAACTTAAGGTTGAGAATGCAGTAGTTAATGCTAATAGACTTTATTGTCAACACTAAATTAATAGCCATGACAACAAACAGTAAAGACTTGGAAGATTCAGAAACATTTGCTCCAGATTGTCAAGATGCTTCCTCCATTAGTTGTTGTTATGATATGCAAGTTTAATATGTTGATAACATTTTTGTGAATTATTATCGTCTGCCACATGCGATACGTTCTTAGGGTTTAGGGGTTACGGTTTACAGTTTTCTTAGGTAAAATTTTGAGGGTTTTTGCTTTCATCCTTTCACTTTCAGCACTCATTCTAGGATTAAATTTACTTATACCACTTATCACTAAAGAGCACCATGCATGAATCGATAAATTCAATTGAAAGCATGAAGACTACAGTTTGAAACCTAAAATAAAAACATCGAAGTTAAGCAAAACTGTATAGCAAGACAAGCTAATCGCAAAACTGTAGAATCAGACAAGCAAAACTGTGTTTGGAACCTTTTTTTAGACCGATCAATTCACGTCCACCGCATTTATGTACAGTTTAGGTTGTATTGATTTTTTGAGGTATGAGAAAGATCAACATTGTATACAATATGACTGACTTATACTTCTTTTGCTACTGGTGGGTTTTATCAAATTACCGCCAAAATAGCCTGTATTTCAGAGTGCAGATTGTGTCTCAGCTGTAGCCGCCATGAGATATTTTTTTCCATGAACTTGTGCAGATAAGCCATCCAATACAAAACCAGCTCTTAATAATTATAATGAAATGCGCAAAAAAAACAAAATCTTATATAAGAAATTCTGCACTGATTTTAAAGACCACAAAGAAGGCTCGCCAATATCAAAATAAACTCAGATTATATCAAAATCAAGAAAACATGTATCAAAATCAATTCAGATTAGACATCAACAGTGTAAGAAATGCTGCACTTGCAATACAAGGACCAAAAATGTAAATTGCAGAATATATGAAACTAACAAAGATCTATAGTATAAGCCACAAATTAGGTCCTATAAGGAAAAACAACAGAAACGGTTGCTCTGATCTGAGCTCAGCAATTTGAAATTCAGTATTCAAAATAATTAAGAACCTCAAAGATCTGTAATCTGTAAAAACATATTTAAATATGTATACAAACAATTTCTTCCAAAAGGCCCGAACCTTTATAAGAACAGCCTCCTGATGTATGGATTTCATGTCCTCAAACTCTCAGGTGTCTACAATGCAAACTACTATGCATTATCTTAAATAAGCTTAAATAAAGCATAATTAGTGAATATTTCATTACACCAACAAAAACTTTTTCTATGATCACTCATCTCATTCCATGCCTTCTTATATAAGAATAATATTTTCAAGAATATAATGATCAAATTTTGATTATCTATATAAAGAAAACGGGTTTTTATCAAAAGTCATTATATCCTTAAAATTTTAACATACACTATCTAAATTATCTAAATTTAGCAATAGATCATAAAATTTAGATAATATTTGTTGTCATTATACTAGATTTAGATAGTGTTGAAGAAATTGAGTAAAATTAGGTGAAGGTTATTGTGCCTACAATCATATTAATAATGGTAGAATAAAGCTTAAAGAATGTGAAGATGTTTATAGATAAATTTTTAACATTCTTGAATGTGCTTGATGTTAAAACCCTTGTAAACATTTTCCCCAATTTTAATGTTATGAAAGTGTGCCTAAAATTCAGCATTGAAGAGTTGGCAAGCAAGAAACTTGGTATAATATGTATCATAAATTATCTTCAAATTTATCTCAATGTTTGTTGTCACCACCTTGATTGTGCATGGTATAATTGGAAAAATTTACAATCTAATAGAAGAGCAATTTTTGACACCTTAATAGGACCATATTACCTAGAAAACCTATATCTTTTACTTTGCTAGTTATAATCAATAACTTTTTAATCTCATGTATATTGTCCCATTTTCACTATTTTTTTCATTTGCTTATACATTGAAATTTAACAAATAGTGAGCCCCAAAGCACTAATGATGTAATTCCACTTGAAGAGGTCTCTATCAAGTCATCAACCCACATTGACTCATATCCTAATTCTAACTTTGAAATGGGTTATAAGTATTAAAGAAATATTCTAAAACTTTAAAAATATTAAATTACAAAAAATATAAATATAAATAAAAAAGAAAATTAAGACTTCAAACTAAAATATTAAAGAGGTTACTCTGGTATTGAGTAGCAAAAAAATTGTTCCAAATGTTTAACAATTATCAAAAGTCATTATATCCTTGAAATTTTAATATACACTATCTAAATTTAGCAATAGATCATAAAATTTAGATAATATTTGTTGTCATTATACTAGATTTAGAGAGCGTTAAAGAAATTGAGTGAAATTAGGTGAAGGTTATTGTGTCTAAAATCATATTAATAATGGTAGAATAAAGTTTAAGAATGTGAAGATGTTTATAGATAAATTTTAACATTCTTGAATGTGCTTGATGTTAAAACCCTTATAAACATTTTCCCCAATTTTAATCTTATGAAAGTGTGTCTAAAATTCAGCATTGAAGAATTGCAAGGAAGAAACTTGGTATAATATGTATCATAAATTATCTTCAAATTTATCTCAATGTTTGCTGTCACCACCTTGATTGTGCATGGTATAAGTGGAAAAATTTACAATTCAATACAAGAGTAATTTTTGACGCCTTAATAGGATCATATTTCCTAGAAAACCTATATCTTTTACTTTGCTAGTTGTAATCAATAACTTTGTAATTTCATATATATTGTCCCCTTTTCAATATTTTTTTCATTTGCTTATACATTGAATTTGACAAATGATGAGCCCCAAAGAATGATGTAATTCCACTTGAACAGGTCTCTATCAAGTCATCAACCCACATTGACTCATATCCTACTTCTAACTTTGAAATGGGTTATAAGTATTAATGAAATATCCTAAAACTTAAAAATTATTAAATTACAAAAATATAAATATAAATAAAAAAGAAAATCAAGACTTCAAACTCAAATATTAAGGAGGTTACTCCGGGGAGCAAAGAAATTGTTCCAAATGTTTAACAAACCATAAGAAAAAGATGCAACACGATTAAAAAACCACAAGATAACCATTCAAATGAACAATAAACCTTCCTTAATATCATACATTTCAATTCTTAGATTAGTTATTAATGATTTGTTCAACTTCATTACATAATCACAACTCACACTATCAAAGAAAGAGATACAGTCAGACACATCCTTGCAGCAAAACGCACTGAGATGTATGAGAACGATAGTATTTTTTATAGACAATTATATACCCCTTGACCGAGTTATACTATATTTGTTTACTATCAAATATAAACACCGGACCGGTTAGCATTAAAACTTTTAATTTACCTTGGATATTATGAATCTAAAACCTTAGGAAATGATGGTACCTTCTTTGGGTATACATAATCATTCTGGTAATAGTTCAGATCCTCCACATACAATAGGAAATGTTTTGATCCAAACTTGAGGTTGTGAATGCAGTAGTTAATGCTAATAGACTTTATCGACAACACTAAATTGATAGCCATGACAACCAACAGATTGTCAAGATGCTTCCTCCATTAGCTGTTGTTATGATATGCAAGTTTAATAAGTTTTAACAATTTTGGGAATCATTATCATCTGCCACATGCGATACTTTCTAATTAGGGTTTACGGTTTACGGTTTACAGTTTTCTTAGGTAATTTTTTGAGGGTTTTTGCTTTCATCCTTTCACTTTCAGCACTCATTCTAGGATTAAATTTACTTATACCGCTTATCACTAAAGGGCACCATGCATGAATCGATAAATTCAATTGAAAGCATGAAGACTACAGTTTGAAACCTAAAATAAAAACATCGAACTTAAGCAAAACTGTATAGCAAGACAAGCTAATCGCAAAACTGGAGAATCAGACAAGCAAAACTGTGTTTGGAATCTTTTTTAGATCGATCAATTCATGTCCACCGTATTTATGTACAGTTTAGGTTGTATTGATTTTTTGAGGTATGAGAAAGATCAACATTGTATACAATATGACTGACTTATACTTCTTTTGCTACTAGTGGTTTTTATCAAATTACCGCCAAACTAGCTTGTTTTCCATGAACTTGTGCAGATAAGCCATCCAATACAAAACCAGCACCTAATAATTATAATGAAATGGCCGAAAAAAACAAAATCTTCTGCACTGATTTTAAAGGCCAGAAAGAAGTTTCCCAATTCAAAATCAACTCAGATTATATCAAAATCAAGAAAACCTGTATCAAAATCAATTCAAATTAGACATCAACAGTGTAAGAAACGCTACACTTGCAATACAAAGATCAAATATGTAAATTGCACAATATATGAAACTAACAAAGATCTATAGTATAGGCCACAAATGAGGTCCTATAAAGAAAAACAACATCAGCAATTTGAAATTCACTATTAAAAATACTTAAAGAACCTCAAAGATATGTAATCTGTAAAAACATATTTAAATATGTCTACAAACTATTTCTTCTAAAACGCCTGAACCTTCATAAGAACAACCTCCAGATCTATGGATTTCATGTTCCTCATGAGATCCCAATATATGTCCACAGTTATGTGAATTTAGAGCATTGTCAATAGGAACAATGTTGTCATCTTGAAGAGTTGGAGGGTTGATCTCTGGCATGGGTTCTATAGGTCTGAATCTAGAGGGGCTATTACGCCCCTCCATTCCTCTGGTTCTTGTTCCCCTACCCCTGGGCCTCCCCTTGGTTTTGTATCGATGAAAATTACTTATAATGTCTCTTTCTGTTGGGAGACTGGTTGGATCATTGCTTCTGTCTATCTGTGTTGGAACATTTGTAGGAACATTGCTTGCGCCTCTCTCCATTGAAACATTGTTTCTGCCTCTGCCCCTGCTCCTATCCCTGACTCTTGGGTTTGTTCCACCAACACCTCTAGGGTTTGTTGCACCTTCACCTGCATGGTTTGTTGCACCACCAAGGGCAATAGGATTTGTCGAACCTTCACCTATCATCATTTGCAGATGTAAGGGTATAGCACCTCCTCCATGTGATACAATCATTTGCCCATTTGAATCAGATTGAACTCCAATATTGTTAATGATGGATTGGGGCTCCATTGAAGTGTTGGACTCCTGGTTCTCTAACCTATCCATTGCACCCTGAAAAATATTACGATTCGTTGAAGCTTAACCTATGACAGGGTGATATAGTAGCTCTTCCACACGTCGGCCCAATTCAATATAATAAAGTTTATTTCTAAATGTATAATATTGTAATATTTTTAAAAAAGTTTTTTCAAATAGGGAAGGGTTTCAATAGCTGTTATAACTAACTTTATATATTCTAAGTTTCTAAATGGTGCATTGGAGCTTGAGAATTTCATTGTCTTTGAATGTCACGTATTTGTAATATGCACAATCATCCAATACTTATGCACAAATGCCCTAATTTTGTGGGCTATTGGTCCCATAAAATTGTACAATTGATCTAATTATTAACGCTTTTTACATGGGTATTACCAATGAGGAGCTATTAGCCTGCCTAATGATTTTTTAGTTGGCTATTAATTACCATAATGAAGGGTAAGTAACTTGTAGAAGGGGAAGGGGCTCATTGACAAGGTCCACTCTTGGTCACCTATCTCCTTAATTACTAACTTTAAGAAATTAACAAAGTGATAATTTAAAGCCCAAATTTATAGAGTGAAATTGGAGTTGTGTAATTTTATTGGTACCTAATAAGTATTGGTAAGAACAATTCCTATAGAAAAATGTTTTAGATTAGTTGTACAAATTTTTGAGGTGGGACATCTTTAAGAAAATATAGAGAAATTCTTCTCAATGACCACTTTGACTCTTGTGTAAATAAGGACACCCACAAGGTTCATCTAGGGGCCAAAACACGAAGACATTAAAAATAATCATTGAAATCTGATGTAACTTTTAGAAGCTTAGAATGTGTACCCTTCTCTTACTATTTAAAATATTTTCATACTAAATTGTATTATTTCATAGGAAAAATATTTTTATATGTAAATTGAAATTAAAAAAATCTATATGACATAAGCATATTGTGATGGTTAAGGTGTGTTATTATTTCTACAACTCAAAAATAAATTATGATATTTAATAAATACAAAAAAATTGTTGTAATATTAATTTTAATATTGTTAAATAATTAAATTTTTAAAAATATAATATTAAATATCATAAATTTTAAAATATAATATAAATACCGATCAAAAAAAATATATTGTTGGAGATTTGATTCTGAGCAGTTGATTGATTGTATGTTTGTCATTGATGACAACATATAATACACAGTTATGTACTTCTGTTATTGGCAGTTACAGTTCTGGAAGTGTAACGATTTAGGGCCGACACATATTTCATGTTTCTTGGGTTGCACCTATCTTCTATATATGCGTGTGTATATTCATGTTTAGTTATGAGCTGATGATATTAATCCAAAGGTGCCAAACGTGTTTCAAGAAGATTGCAAAGTTAGAGTTAAATTGGTGAGGCCGACTTAGTGAAGCGTCACGTCTATTTGGTTTATACTTGCGCGGTTATAATTATGCTTGCGTACTTAGTAGAGCCGACAAGAATGCTATGAAGAGTTGTCTTATAGGTCCCATGATCTCATCCTATGATGAAGATACTTATAACAAGTCAAAGGTGTCATGCTAAGTGTGAATGATACGAAAAGATAAGAAAGATGTACAGAGCAGATTATCAGAGTTGGTTCATTCATCAAGAGTCTATGTGAAGAAGAAGTGAAAGATTGCAATACACTGGAACTGATCAAGACAGCAGGTCTACTCTATAGATCATCATCAGATATAGTGCATATCTGTTATTCAGAAGGTTGTAGCCTTCACCATCAAGTAGTGAGCTTTTGGACAGTGAGTCCACCACCCCTAATAGGGTTATTTGTAAAAGACTCCTAACAGGGTCCAACCCTTAACCAGGTCATTATACTTATTGCATTGTATTGTAAAACTCCTAACAGGGTTGAAATATCTTCTAACAAGGATTACTACAAACAAGTATAGTTTATTGTGGATGCTAATTTCCACCGGGGTTTTTACCATTTGGTTTCCCCATAATCAAATTGTGTGTTGAGTACTATGTTATCTGATTAAGCATTTACTTTGTTGTATTCTAAAGTGATAGAAGTAAAAGAACTGAAGTTACTGATAACTAATTCACCCCCCCCCCCCTCTTAGTTATCCTTTG
>MU227731.1:39754-55779 GCA_018584345.1 Thuja plicata
AATGTTCAACTTTTAAAAATACACTTTTGTTATATTCTAAAATATTTTCCATGACGATATTTTTTCTCTCTACAAGATGGTTTTTTTTTCTCTACTAGGGTTTAGAGTCGCGTTGCTATCCTCCTATCCTTTTAGACCGCATTTACTGTAGGAAAAGCTTTAGTATTTATGGCCTCGACCACCATTAGCCCAGTAGTTGATTCTGGTGTTGTTTAACGACACCTCAAAGAAAGACACCTCGCAAGTTTGTGCCCAAAGTGTTCCACGAGGTATGTCTCAATTTTATATTATTTTTCCCATTCATGAGTTTGATGATGCCTTTTCTTCACTTGAAACACATACTCTTATTGGTTACTTTATGGGTCGCAACCCTCCTAAAAATGTGATTAAGGATTGGGTGGCGAAAGCATGGACTCCTCATGGAATCCATCTGGATGGCATTCAGAGTCTCACCAAAGGTTTCTTTTTGTTTTGGTTTTCCAATCCCACTAATGTGGATGCTATTTTTTCCAAAGGACCCTAGAATACTAGGGCTTCCCTTTTAGTTTTCTAGTGTTGGTCTCGAGACTTTTCTATCTTTGACGACAAGAAACTAAAAGTTCCTATTTGGGTTGCGTTTCCTGGTCTTCCTCTACCTTGTTGGCCTTTCATGCATGCCATTGTGAAAATGCTAGGTTGGGTTATTTGTAGTGAGCATGACCATTTTCTCAATCCTCGACCTCAAAAGAGGCTCTCTATTAAGGTCAACCTCTCCCGAGATCTTAAAGAATCTGTTGAGATTCACGTTGGAAAAACCATCTTTTCTCAAAAGGTGCTTTACCTCAACCTTCCCAACACTTTTTATCATTGTTAATCAAAAGAGCACAAGATTAAGGACTACCCTTTGGCAGTTCCTTGGCACAAACCTCCATCTAAGGATTCAGGTTTGCGGCCCACTAATTTTGTTGAAAAATAGGACATAAAGAAAGATGACTGCATAAATGTTGGTCATAAGAACAAGTAGGATAATCCTATTGCTTTGGATTCCACTTCATATTCACCACCTCCTCCCACTATAGCTCGTGTTGCTTCTCATTTTGAGAACAATAATTCTATTTCAAACCCTGGCCAGCAGGGGAAGGAGACATTTGATTCTGGTGTTAACCCTCCTTGGGTTTGCACACCTCAAGCAACTTCTGTGATTTCTACTCCTCCCATTTCCTGCTGCTCTTGTAGCCCTGAAGGGCATGTTGAGGCTGCGCAAGAGGGTATTTCAGAAAAATGCAAAAATGTTTCCATGTAGTCTTTTGGGAATAATTTCACTTATTTGTCAAATAGTTTTGCTTCCGTTAGGGATGGTGATGGTATGGCCGACACTATTTTCTCATGAAGTACATCTCATCCATAATATTAGGGGTCTGCCAGACCTGCCCAGAAAGTATTTTTTCAAGGATGTTCGTCATCGTGTTAGTCATCTAGATGTGTTAAGCCTCTAGGAATTTAAAATTTATGGGTTTTTGCTTGATGTTTCCTGCAAAATTATTAAGCCTAAGAGCCTAGCTCTTTGTTCTCCACACAAAGATGGTCAAGGTGGAGTTGTTACTCTCCTCTCTCCTTGTTGGCATTCTTTTTTAGTCAATCATGGCTCAAATCCCATGCAAAGATCTGTTTGGGCCACTTTCATTATTGAGAATCATTCTTTTGGCATAGTTAATGTTTATGCTCCCAATGATGTTGTTGAGAGATCTCACCTTTGGCGTTGCCTTGCGGTTTCTCTACCACCTGCAACTTGGTTTTTTTGTGGTGACTTTCATATGGTTGAAGTGGATTTTGACAAAGACAACATTTTGCCTTTTTGATGGACAATTAGTGAACGGGAAGACTGGTACTACATGCGTAATAAATTGGGTCTTTTTTATCCCAATCTTGGTCATCGCTAACCTGATGGAGTTTGGCATACATGGTCTAATTTTAGAGCTTCCTCTAATAGAATTCATAGAATGCTTGATCGTGCAATGATCATGACCCAATCTTTTTTATCTTTTTCCAAAAAACAAGCCTTGTCAGTTACTCCTCTTGTTGATGTGACCTTGTCAGATCACTTCCTCATTCAATTTAATATTGTATGGAAAATAGTTAAGACTCGACCTCCCACCACTCAGTTAATTTTTAATACTTATGTCCTCAACCATGCCTCCATAGTGGCTCACATTCATTAGGTTTGGAACCTTGAGCCTCGGCCATTGCAATTGTCTAGCTGGATTCAATGGTGGAATGATGCCATCCGACATAGGGCACACTTTCTACACATTTATGGTAGACAACTTGCCATCTACCATTGTCAATCCTATAATGCTAACACCAAATCTCTCTATCTTTCCATAGAGACCTTAGCTCTCGATCCTTTCAATCAAAGCTTGCAACTTCACCTTGCCCAGTAGCGTCAGCAGAAACAAGTTGCAGATAATTATGCTGCCAGAGGTGCTCATATCAAAGCTTGACTACACTGGTTAAAGGTCGGAGATCAACCCTCTAAAGAATTTTTTGCATCTCTCCATGCCCGTCACACTAATGTGGGCATAACCAGGATCAAAGAAGGTTAATACCTCCTCACAAAGCTTCCTGATATTCTACAAGCCTTTGTTCGTTATTATGAACAAGTTTTTTCCACTCAGGGATCTTCTCTTGCCAGCAGTCAAGCTCTTGAGAATTGTATAACTGTTGTGCCTCAATGTGTTTCACCATCCCAACAAGATTTCTATGATCAGCTTCTTACCTTACAGGATCTTTGGGAAGCTATCTTTGCCATGGCTGATCATAAGGCTCCAGGTTGTGATGGTTTTCCCTGTGAGTTTTATAAAACACTCTGGGATGCCATTGGTCCTGATTTACACTAGGTCTACCTTGAAGCATATCACTCCTAGTCTCTAGAGGACATTATCATTAAAGGAAACATTAAATTCATCCCCAAGACTAGGGATCTTGATGATATTTGCAACTCGCGGCCTATAACCTTGCTAAGATCTTCGCTAAGGATCTAGCTCTCAAGATCCCTCGCATCCTTCCTCAAATTTTTGACTAGAGAAAATTGGCTTTATCAAATCAAGATAAATTTTTGATAATATCATAGCAGTTTGGGAAGGTATGGAATGGGCTCGTAAGTCTCAATAGAAAACCCTTTTTTCTTAAAATTGATTTTTCTAAAGCTTATGACCGCATTGAATGGCCTTTTATAATTTCTATTCTTCACGCTCTAGTTTTGGCTCCAAATTTCTTCAATCTATGCAGATGCTTTTTAGGGATGCCTCTGCTTGCATCACCATTAATGGCAGACAATCTTCCACTTTTGGGCTCTTTAGATCCATTCGGTAAGGATTTCCTCTTGCTCATACCTTATATGTTCTGGCAGCCGAGGGCTTGAGCTATTTGTTAGCGCATTCAATTTCTCTAGGCTGTGTTCTTGGGATTCCTTTACCTAATTCTACTCAGCATTTGGTCAATGGTCATTTTTTCTGATGATTCCTTTCTCACTCTTGAAGAAGATGAAGAGAATATCAAGGCATCCTTGCAGTGTTTAGACACTTTTTGTCTGGCCTCTGGTTCAACCATTCAGTGGCATAAAACCTTGTGTTATAAGCAGTCCTCCCTTCCTGATCCGCCCTAGTTTTCTCAATTTGGTTGGTCCAGGATTCAACATGGGGAAATTTTTCATTTCCTTGACATTCCTTTTTCTTTCCAATCTACTTCTACTAAATTATAGAATGCTATGTTAGCTAAAATTGAAAAGAAGCTTACCTATTGGATTACCAAGTCTTTCTCACTCGCTAGGAAGTTTTAGATTTTCTCTAAGGTCTTGTCTACTATGCATGTTTACTATTCTTCTTGTCGGGCTCCTTTAAAGGTCTCCTACAAGAAGCTCAAGAAATTTTTGAGGGATTTTCTTTGGGCCTCTAGTGTTGATCAGCATGTCTTTCACAGATTTGCTTGGGAACTTTGTTGTCTCCCAAAGGCCTCTAGTGGGCTTGGCCTACTTGATACTCAAAAACAAGTCCTGGCTCTCTGTGCAAAATGGGTTGTGTGATGTCTCATAGGCAATGAGGCCTAGAAAATTCTACTTTGTCACTACATTTATTTCAAGTATCCCTTGTACAAACCAGCTTGGAAAGGGATTGGCTTTCAAAACCTTCTAGTTATGAAGCACACTGTTAAAATCCAAGGTAATTTTGTTGTCAAAAGTATTCAGAGAGCATGGGAAGCTACCAAACATTGGATTTGTTGGGTTGGAAATGGTTTCTAGGATGGGCTCTCTTTCAATCAGTAGAACATTTGGCGGTCCCCACTTTTTTCCCAACAAGGGTTTCCTCTGGCCAAAATCCAGGGGATGAGTGCTCTACGTTTCCACAAATGGGGCATTCCAATGCCCAAGGATTTGTTTTCCTGAGCCACCATGAGTCTCCTCTCTTGGGATGATCTCCGGGTTCAGTTCTGACTTACTCGTCCTGATCTTCAAACTTTTGACTTGCTTGTCTTTTCTATTCTGTCGCATCTCATGCATAAACTTGGCATTCAGTCAGTTAAAACTTGGTGGAAAGATTGGAGATGGTACACTGAAACGTCATTTACCAACTACAAACCCAAGTTTGGGTACTCTTGGCTTGTGCCTCATTTTCCTATGATTGATTTTCTCAATCATCGTTGGCATCTTTCTTCTTCCTAGAAGACATGGAGCTAGCATTTCTACACTATTTGGGATGCTATCACTGAACCCAAAATTTCTCATTTTGCTTGGTTTCTTCTCTACCAGGGTTTACCCTTGGGAGCTCGGCTTTGACACTTAGGTGTGCCTAATCATAAATGCCCATTCTATGGGCATTCTGAAACCATTATGCATATTTTTTGGTTCTGTTGTCAGGCCTAGAACTATTGGAGATGGATTCATAGTTTTTTTATTCCATTTCAGCCTGAGGCTTTCTCTTGGCATATGGCTCTCCTTGGTGACTCACCTAGAATGAATTCCCAGTATACTCAAATTTGGCATGTTTTCAGGATGGAGATTTTATTTTCCTTATGGAAATACTGTAATGTTGTTATTTTTACTCACAGCTTTCTAGATATCAATGTTTCTCTTTATGCTAAGTCATGTTTATGTAATAATGTCATGATGAAAATTCAAGTACAAGATGACAAGGTGGGCCTTGAGGTCGCTCACTTGCAAGAGCTTCTGTAGCATTGGTGTAATGCCCCATTTACTATAGCTCAAGTGATGTCAAATTCTCTCTTTGTTGACTGTATGCTACCTTGGGGCAGGTGTCATAGCAGGATTGCCTCGGCCAAGCGCTCTAGAATGTCACACTCCTGGTGCAACCGCTCTGCCTCTCCTCATAATAGGAGGGCCTCGGTTGCTAGCTGGCCTCCTTTTCTTGTCTCTACTGCTAGTCAGTCATCGACCACTATTCATGTGTGGCCTCCTGCCACCTCTGATAAAGTCCCCCGCTTGGCTCTCACAATCTCTCCCAGGTGGGAGGCAGGAGAATTGGAGAGAGAAAAAGAAACAGATGATGGGTGGTCGCCTCCCGACAAGACCCCTCGGCCCAATGTTTGGGGCAATCTGAATGATAAATATCCTCCTCACTCTTTTGCTATTTCTCTCACAGCTTGAGGGCTTTTCTTATATATTTTTTTGATGAATAGTTGTATGATTCCATAATGATATCATGTGACTCTTCGCAGGGTGATTTTTTTATCCCCCGATCCTTTTTTGTGAATATTGTAATTTATTCTATATTAATAGTAAAGGCCTGTATTCATCTAAAATATTTTCCATATTAAACCAATATAAATATTTGTAAATCAAGAAGGAAAATTTTATAAAAATTAATAATTATTTTATTCAATATATATTTATTTAATTTCTAAATAGTATTATTACCATACACTTTATTTCATCTTAAACAATTAATTCAATAATTATTTTTTAAAAATATGAATTATAGAATATATATGTTTATATTTAAAACTTAGAAAGATTAATTTATATTATAATATTATATTTATATTTCCACTAAAATTGTATGGTTATAAATAATAAAAAGATAACACAATTAAAAATAATTTTATTAATATTCAATTTATTACATTCAAATTTTAGTATATTATAAAATTGAAATAACTATTATTTATGTGAGAATAGTATATTGTGATGGTTAGATCAGTGTTATGGTTCATGTTAAAAAGAGATAAACTCCTACATGATTACTATTGTTTAGTATTCATTTTAAGGATGAGATCTCCCATCTATGACTTCATGAATTCATAATTCTTTATTTACCATAAAGAAAAAAGAAGAAGAAAGTATTCCTTTATAATTTTATAATTAAAACCATGAATAATTTGTAAACAAAATGAAATAAAATAATTTTAAAAATAGTAAATAAAATTCTTGAAAATAGTTAACATTACATGAATTTCTACTCAATTGAGGTCTCTTTAGGTGGAGTGAATCATTGAATTCAAGAAGTAGCGATAAACTCAAATTTGATTCTAGGTGGTTTGGATGGTAGTGCAACTGGTGCAGATTGTAGGGGTGGTGAAAGCCTTGTTGTCATCAATGGATAGGGTCGTGTTATTCCCACTAAAGTCCTAGCATGGGGGATAGACACCTCCATTCTCAAGGATTGTGTTCCCTTGTGCTTGAATGATGGATGTGATGAGATAATTTGTAGTCCTAAAGGATATTCTCAAGTCCATCTTTAGTTGGGTGGTACATCAAAATAATCTCACCTTCAAACTTATTTTCTTAGTGGGGTCTCTTCAAGTTAGATCCTTTCTAGACATATGGGTGAAACTTCCAAGTGGTCTACCTTGTGTGTCTTTAAACCATAGAACAAAATCTCTTTATCTCTAGTCCAAAACCTTCCATTATATTCTAAAATTTTTCAACATTTATTTAAGTTAATTTCTCTAATAAATAAAAATACCACTCTTGTTCTGATTAATTTGCAATCCAAGGAAAATTTTCATCTCACCAATCATTGACATCTCAAATTCATTTTCCATTTCCTTAGAGAAATTTTTACTCATTACATCATTTCCTCCAAAAATGATATTATCAACAAATACTTCAACTATTAGAATTCCATCTTCGCTAGTTCTTAAGTACAAATTACTATTTGCATCACCTTTTTTGAAACCAAGACAAAGTAGGTGCATACCTAATCTTGATATCATTCTCTTGGTGCTTGTTTCAATCCATACAAAGCTTTCTTCAATTTGCAAACCATGTCCTCATCTTCTGTCAAAGGAAATCTATCAGGTTGTTCAATATATACTTCCTCTTCTAGATCTCCATTCAGAAATGCAGATTTCACATCTATCTGATATACCTTGAAGTCTGTGTGCAGCATAAGAAAGAAATAATCTTACAACCACAAGCCTAGCCACAGGAGCAAATGTTTCTTCAAATTATATACCTTATTGTTGCGAGTAGCCTTTACAAATTAGTCTTGCCTTATTTCTTACAACCATTCCTTCTTCATTAATCTTGTTTCTGAAAACCCACTTAGTTCCTAAAACATTCTTATCTTTGGGTCTAGAAACCAGTTCCCAAGTGTTATTTTTATTTATATGTTCCAACTCTTCCTACATATCCTTAGTCCAAGATTCATCNCAAATGTTTCTTCAAATTATATACCTTATTGTTGCGAGTAGCCTTTACAAATTAGTCTTTCCTTATTTCTTACAACCATTCCTTCTTCATTAATCTTGTTTCTGAAAACCCACTTAGTTCCTAAAACATTCTTATCTTTGGGTCTAGGAACCAGTTCCCAAGTGTTATTTTTATTTATATGTTCCAACTCTTCCTACATATCCTTAGTCCAAGATTCATCTCTACATGCCTCATCAATAGATTTTGGTTCAACTTGAGAAATCAAGCAAATTTAATCTCTTAATCTTGAGCTTGTCATCATTCCTCTATTTGCATCTCCAATAATTTGATCTTCAATATTATTTTTCTTAACATACCTAGGAGTCTTAGGAATTTTAGTAAGCTCATTTGATTCATCTTGACATACCTCGATCTCATAGTCAATCTCAGTAGGTTCTTCTTGATCTGTAGTAACCTCTTTGATCTTTGTAGTCTGGTTGCATTCATATATTCTTTCCGAAATCTGGAACTTTTCATCAATCCTAATATTAGCGCTTTCAATCATCTTCCTCAATCTCATATTGAAACATTTATGAGCTTTTCTTCTAGTAGAATAACCAAGGAAGATCCCTTCATCACTTCTAACATCAAAATTTCATATCTCATCATCTCTTTTTATATAGAATTTACTACCAAATATTATGAAATATTTCACAGTAGGAGTATGATTAAACCATAATTTGTAAGAGTCTTACTTGTACCTTCTCTGATCTGAATTCTATTCAAAGTATAAATAGCAATACCAATACCTTCTCTCCAATGAACATGAGATACATTTCCTTCTAGCAACATATTTCTAGCAGCATCTAATATTGTTTTGTTTCTTCGCTCTACTATCCCATTCTGTTGTGGTGTTCTAGGAGTAGATGTTTTTCTGTATATTCCACGCTCTTCGCAGTATGCATTGAAGAAATCAGACGTAAACTCTCCACCTCTATATGATCTCAAACATTTTATCTTTAAGCCTGATTCATTCTCAACTTTTGCTTTCAATATCTTGAATTTTTCAATAGCCTCAGATTTCTCTCTTAGATATGTGACCCACATCACCCTAGAAAATTCATTAACAAAAGGTAAAAAATACCTTTCACCCTAGTAAGATCTTATTCTTTTAGGACCACACAGATACGTATGCACTAGATCCAACTTCCTTTTCATTGAATAAGATTTATTTTTAAAATTGCTTCTAGTTTGTTTCCCCATTACACATTCTCTATACATGGTCTTAGAAGGTTTCAAAATCTTTGGTAGGTCTCTAACTACATTAGTCATACTTGCCTTCACAATATTATCAAAATGCACATGACAAAATCTTCTATTCTGTAACCAACTGTCATCAACCTTCGCAACAAAACAAGAAGTCTTAGATGTATTTAATTCAAATACATTACCTTTGGATTTAGTACCAGATGAGATCAAGTCTTCTGACTTACTTCTGATAGAGCTATTAGAATAGTCCCAAAGGATAACTGAGAGGGGGGGGGGTGAATCAGTTATCAGTAACTTTAATTATTTTTACTTCCTTAACTTCATAATACAACAAAGTAAATGCTTAATCAGATACCACAGTACACAACACACAATTTGATTACGGGGAAACAAAATGGTAAAAACCCTGGAGGGAATTAGCACCCATAATGAACTATACTTGTTTATAGTAATCCCTGTTAGAAGATATTTCAACCCTGTTAGGAGTTGTACTTTACAATGTAATAAGTATAGTGACCCAGTTAAGCATCGGATCCTGTTAGGAGTCTTTTACAAATAACCCTGTTAGGGGTGGTGGACTCACTGTCCAAAAGCTCACTGCTTCAATAGTGAAGGCTATAACCTTCTATATAAGAGATATGCACTATATTTGATGATGAACTATAGAGTATACCTACTGTCTTTATCAGTTCCAGTGTATTACAGTCTTTTACTCCTTCTTCACATAAACTCTTGATGAATGGACCACATCTGATATTCCGCTCTGTACATCTTCTGTCTCTTTTCGTATCATTCACACTTAGCGTATAACAAATGACTTTCTATAAGTATCTTCCTCAAAGTATAATATCATGGGACCTGTAAGACAACTCTTTATAACATCCTTGTCGGCTCTACTGAGCACGCAAGCATAATTACAACCACGCAAGTATAAACTGAATAGACGCGATGCTTCACTAAGTCGGCCTCACCAATTTATCTCTAACTTTGCAATCTTCTTGAAACACATTTGGCACATTTAGATAACTATCTCCAACTCATAAAAAATCATGAATATGCACACACATATCTTGAAGATAGACGCAACTCAAGAAACATGTTACATACGTCAGCTCTGAACAGATACTCTTCCTGAACTGTAACTGCCAATAACAAAATTACACAACTTGACTCAAACATCATATCTAGATCTACATGTATGAACATAACATAATAAACATGTCAACAACATGTAGCTAACCACGCAAGTCTTCATTTCATCATTCTGATAAGTACAATACAGAATCACTATTGTGTATTATATGTTGTCATCAATGACAAACATACAATCAATCAAATGAATAGAAACAAATCTCCAACAATCTCACCCTTTGACATTGTTGGCAACATATGATATTAAAAACATCCTTTGTTCATGGTGTCCTCTTTCTTTTACAATATTCTCAATATCCTCATCAAATATTTCTCTACACTGCTTTAGTTCTTTATTCTCCCCCAGAGTATATGCTCCCCCTTACTATATACTCCCCCTCTGACATCAATGGCAAAGGGAACCATAAATCATTAGGCACAGGTACTACTCTAGAAGTAGAGTATTCAACCATTCATCAATCACTTAATGACTAATGTATTTTCTCCTCTTTCTAAATAGACTCAGGAGAGGGAATTACTCCCAACTTCTCCTTGAGATACTCAAAAGTATCTTTTGATAAGGGCTTTGTGAAAATATCTGCCAACTGTTCTTTGGTGCTCACATAGTCCAATTTTACTTCTTTGTCTGCAACCTTTTCCCTTAAAAGGTGGTACTTTATCTCTATGTGTTGTGTCTTTGTGTGCATCATAAGGTTCTTAGACATGTTGATAGTGCTAGTGTTATCACAGTGAATAACAATAGGATAATCAACCTGAATGCCAAAGTCTTTAACCATCTTCTTGATCCAAACCATGGTTGAAAAATTCAGTGCTGCTACAACATATTCAGCTTCTACTGTTGACTGAGAAATATAATTCTACTTCTTTCTTATCCAAGAGACCAACCTGTCTCCAAGAAATACTGCTCCTCCTGAAGTGCTCTTCCTATCATCAATACAACCTGCCCAATTTGCATCTATATACACATGAAGTTGTACATTCTTTGATTTACGATACCATAAACCATAGTCTATAGTTCCCTTTAGATATATGATTATACACTTGATTTCCATTAGGTGATTCTACTTGGGCTCAGCTGCAAATATTCCAACAATGCCAACTGCATTAGATATGTCAGGTCTAGATTGAGTTAGATAAATGAGTTTTCCAATCATAGATTTGTACAATGTTTTATCAACTGTTGTGGAATCATCATCTTTTGAAATCTTTCTTCCTGTTATCATAGGGGTGCATACTAGTTTATAGTCTTCCATCTTAAAGTTTTTCAATATTTCCTTCACATATTTTGACTGATTAATGAATATACCTTTATCTGTCTATTTTACATTCAGTCCCAAAAAATATTTTACAGGACCAATCATGCTCATTTCAAATTCATTCTGCATTTCTTTTGCAAATGCTGTACTGAGCTTGTCATTAGCTCCAAAGATAATGTCATCAACAAATATGGTAACTAGTAATAATCCATCAGGTGTCTCTCTTGTGAATAGGTTACAATCTGCTGCTCCTTTCTTGAATCCAATCTTGGTAAGATAAGCATCAAGTCTCTCATACCAAGCTCTTGGGGCTTGTTTAAGACCATAGAGTGCTTTCTTCAATCTACATACCATGTCTGGTTTATCTGAAAGATTAAATCCTTCAGGCTATTCTAGGTAGACTTCTTCCTTCAAGTCACCATTAAGAAAAGCTGACTTTACATCCATTTGATAAAATTTAAAGTCTTTGAATGTTGCATAGGCCAAGAACAATTTAATGGCTTCCAGTCTTCTCACTGGGGCAAATGTATCAGTGTAGTCTATTCCTTCTCTTTGCGCATATACTTTACATACCAATCTTGCTTTGTTTCTAACTACAGTACCATCTTCATTCATCTTGTTTTTGAATACCCACTTTGTTCCAATCACATTTTTGTCACTGGGTCTAGGGACCAATTCCCATGTATCATTTTTAATTATATGATCTAATTCTTCTTTCATTGCATTCTTCCAATCAGAATCATTACAAGCATCTTCAACACTTAAGAGTTAAATCTATGAAAGTAAACATACCTCTTCATCCATTGCTAGAATTTTTTATTTTGATCTGGTCAAAACACTGTTGCTCTGATCTCCAATGATATCATCTTTAGAGTGGTATGTAGATGTGAATTTTGGAACCTTAGGTGTGACTTCTTCTTCTATAATATGTGATTCTTCCCTGCTTGATTCAAGGTCATTGCATGAAACATCAATGCAATCAAACATTTCTTCAATAATAGTATCTTTTCTGCTAGGCCCGGGTTCATCTTCAATCATAGGTGCATATTCATAGTATCTCTCTTGAACCATAAAATTCTCATCAATCTTTACATGAGTACTTTCAATTATCTTTTTCAATCTCAAATTGCAACATCTATATGCTTTGCTTTTTGTAGAGTAACCAAGGAAAATACCTTCATCACTTCTGGCATCAAACTTACCAACACCATTATCTCTCTTGATGTAGCACTTGCTGCCAAAGATTCCATTACAAAACCAAATTTCATAGGGTGTCTTATCTACGCCTGACCTTAATTGAGTTTTGTTGATTGTATAGACTGTTGTATTCACTGCATCTCTCCAATATGTGTGTGCAACTTTTCCTTCAGTCATCATAGTGTGCACTGTATCAAGTATAATCATGTTCATCCTTTCAAAAATCCCATTCTATTGAGGGGTTCTAGGAGCACTTAACTGTCTTTTTATTCCATGTTCTTCAAAATAGTCATAAAACTGATCAGAGGTGAACTCTCCTCCTCTATCTGATCTCAAACATTTCAACTTTAATCCAGATTCATTCTCAACCTTAGCTTTGAATATTTTGAACTTCTCAAAGGCTTTATATTTCTCCTTTAAGAATGCAACCCACATCATCCTAGAAAAATCATCAACAAACAAAATGAAATACCTTTCTCCGTAGTATGATCTTTTTTGGGTAGGACCACATAAATCTGTATGCACTAAGTCCAATTTGTTTTCAGCTGAGTTCTTCTTGCTTCTGAAGGAACTCCTTACATGCTTTCCCATAACACATTCCCTGCACATTCTGTCATCTTGTCTTGCAATACTTGGAATCTCTCTAACTTCCTTGACATTACTTATCTTTACTATGTTATCAAAATTGATATGACATAGTCTCTTGTGCTATAACCAACTATCATTCACTTTTGAAACAAAAAAACTTACATAAGAATTGAGCTGAAAAACATTACCTTTTGTTTTGGATCCTGATGCAATCATGTCTCCATCCTTGATGTTAATGATGCATTTGTTGGCTTTGAATTCCAAATGATAACCTTTGTCAAGTAGTTGTCCACCACTTAGCAAGTTATGATGTAATCCATCAACATATAGAACATCATATGTCTTGTTCTTTCCATCCAAGGTGATAGAACATCAGCCTATGATAGGTTTAGGAGTGTTATCTCCAAATCTAACCATACCACCTTCGTATTTGTCTAAATGATCAAATCTGTCTTTATCACCTGTCATATGATGAGAGCATCCACTGTCAATGATCCAATCAGTTCTGATGTGAGCTTTGGAAATTAGGGATAACTCTTGTTCTTCCTTTTCATTTGCAATGTCCATTTCCTTGAGAAACCTTTCCATGTCTCTAAGGGAAACAAATCCAATTTCATTTTCTCCTGAATCTTCATCAGTTACACCTTCTTCAACATGATAACATACCTTTTTATATTTAGGTTTGTAATCAGATCTGAACTTCTTGACTCTTGTGGGACACTTAGATGCAAAGTGACCAATCTTGTTGCATGAAAAACATTTGAATGGAAGTTGTCCTTCATATATTTTCCTTTTCCTTTCTTTTCTCTTTTAGCAATCATAGCAATGATTTCTTCTAGTTCTTCATCAACTTCTTCTTTCTCATTATGACTGGAGATGTGTAAGAATTTCTTACCATGGACTAAGGCTTTGAAAGTTTTTTCACTTTTAGGTTTAGTCTTCAATCTTGATATCTCAAATGCAGAGATTTTTCTAATCAAAGTCTCTCTCTTTAATTCTTGTGAGAATTGCATGGTTTCCTCTAGAATACTTATCTTGTTTTCATAGTCTGATGTTAAAGTAGTTAGCAGCTTGTCCATTATGTCTTCTTCTGATATTTCTCCACCATTATTTCTGATTCTGGACAGAGACTGCTTCATTTATCCTTTGATTGTAGGCTCTAATTTTCTCTTTAGGTAACATCTCAAGACTGTTGTATTTCTTTTTCCATGTCTTCCTGCATGCATTCTTTACTTGAATATCTCCTTCAAACATATCTTCTAAATACTTCCATATGGTATATGCTATATCAATTTTCTTGATCTCAGAAAATTCACTGTCGGATAAGGTGTTGATTAGGGATTCTTTATCAATTGCATTACTGGTAAATGTTTCCTTTTTTCTATTAGTAGCATCATCCTTTGCAAGGTCTTTTAGAATTGGAATTACAACTTCTTGTGTAGCAATTTCAAAGATCTCAAATCCAACACACTGTAGATGTGTTATCATTTTGTTTTTCCAATCCAGATAATTTTCTCCATCAAACTTAGGGCTCTCTTTTTTGAAGTAAGACATCTAATCTATCTTAATCTATTAGGCTTCTTCTCCAAGGCACTTGGCTTTGATACCAATTGTTAGAATAATCCCAAAGAATAACTGAGAGGGCGGGTGAATCAGTTATTAGTAACTTTAATTCTTTTTACTTCCTTAACTTTAGAATACAACAAAGTAAATGCTTAATCAGATACCACAGTACACAACACACAATTTGATTACAGAGAAACCAAATGGTAAAAACCGCGGTGGGAATTAGCACCCACAATGAACTATACTTGTTTATAGTAATCCCTGTTAGAAGATATTTCAACCCTATTAGGAGTTTTACTTTACAATTTAATAAGTATAGTGACCTGGTTAAGGGTCAGACCCTGTTAGGAGTATTTTATAAATAACCCTGTTAAGGTTGGTGGACTCACTATCCAAAAGCTCACTCCTTCAATGGTGAATGCTACAACCTTCTATATAATAGATATGCACTATATCTGATGAGGAAATATAGAGTAGGCCTATTATCTTGATCAATTCCAGTGTATTACAATCTTTTACTTCTTCTTCACATAGACTCTTGATGAATGAACCACATCTGATATTCTACTCTGTACATCTTTTGTCTCTTTTCGTATCATTCACACTTAGCGTATAACAAATGACTTGATATAAGTATCTTCCTCAAAGTATAAGATCATGGGACTTGTAAGAAAACTCTTTATAACATCCTTATCAGCTCTACTAAGCATGCAAGCATAAATACAACTACGCAAGTATAAACTGAATAGACGCGACGCTTCACTAAGTCACTGTCACCAATTTATCTCTAACTTTGCAATCTTCTTGAAACATGTTTGGCACCTTTAGATAACTATCATCAACTCATAACTAATCATGAATATACACACGCATATCCTAAAGATAGGCACAACTCAAGAAACACGTTACATATGTCAGCTCTGAACAGATACTCTTCTAGAAATGTAACTACCAATAACAGAATTACATAACTTAACTCAAACATCATATCTAGATCTACATGTATGAACATAACATAATAAACATGTCAAAAAAATGTAGCTAACCACACAAGTCTTCATCTCATCATTCTAATAAGTACATATAGAATCACTACTGTGTATTATATGTTTTCATCAATGACAAATATACAATCAATCAACTGAACAGAAACAAATCTCCAACAAGAGCATTTACCATCAATGAATTTCAATTGATAACATTTGTCCACTAGCTGCCCAACACTCAACAAATTATGCTTAAGTTCATCAACAGGTAATACATTGTCAGTATTGGTCTTTCCATCCAGAGAAATAGATCCAACTGTAATGATAAGTTTAGCCCAGTATTATCACTAAATCTCACAACACCACCATCATACTTAGTTAGTTTAA
>MU227731.1:62798-77696 GCA_018584345.1 Thuja plicata
ACACACACACACACACACACACACACACACACACACACACACACACACACACACACACACAATTACTTGAATGTTCTTGAATCAAAATTAAATGGTTTCTTACCTGCTCCAATGCACGTCCAATGTCAGATAACTCAAAAGAGTGCAAGGGTACTACATCAGGATCAATGGCCTCATGCATAAGCAAATATGAAAATCTAGTGTAAAATTGTGAGGTCAAAGGTGTCTTCTATAGGGGAGGTGTCTGTTGTCAAGGCAGTGTAAGGTCATACCACACTCTGTCGTGGAGCTGTAGGATGTATCTGGATGTTGTCCTATCTAGAGGTACCTATCTCTGCATCTCCCTATTACTTACTACTACCTGTGGAGGATCTCACAAATACTTTTTGAATGAATGTAGGAATATCACTCAAAGGAACCCCATGCAACATAGAATGTGCCTGATAAGATGTTAGGAGATCACTCACTAAAATAGAGCTCAGGGCATGCAAACAATCCTTTGGTAGTCATGCTATCTCATTTGGAGTGGGAAGCTCAAATTGGATGTAAAGATCATAAAATGGACTAGAAGGATCAACGACTATGCTCGTCCAGGATCTGACCATGTACCTACCTAGAAAATCAGATGAAAACTCATCAACTTGAGTCATGATGGTGGAAATGCTAGAAAACATATCTAGGTGTGCATCCTCAGTTATAGCTTTTTGAGCTCCAGTGTGGGTCTCAAAAGCTTTTGGAAGAACCAAAAGGTTTTGACCCACCAATGCCCTCTTACTAGGGGGCTATGGTAAATTAGGTCATCTACACTTTTCCTGATATCTCCCCCGGCCCTGACTAGCATGTGGAGGTAAATCTATGTAATCAACATCGTAATCCAAATGGAACTCTGCAAACAATTGTTTGCAAAAATATAGGGGCACCTCATCCTTTTGGGGCCACATATGATGAGCTGCCAACCATCTTGGATATACAAAAGGGGCCACTAAGTCATCTGTACATTTCTTGATCCTATATTCTCTAACCACCCCCTTCTCTATGTAATGGGTTCCAAACATGTTCTTAACCTGAGTAATAGTAACATCAGAATCAGTTGTCCTCCAACCCACACTCTTTGTGACAATGGTAGAGAGACAATGGAAAAAAGCATCAATAGATATGTCATCATATGGATTGTATGATTCAACCTTTGGATTCATACTCATAAAATCAGTGTGAATGGATGACGATTTCTCCCTATTAGGGAGGATAGCACTATTTTGCAACGTCTACTCTAGTGCAGCTAGAGCGTCGTGCAACCTAGAGATAGTATGATGTGTACAACTATCTTGACTCTGTGGGGTACCATGGTGGCCCGAGGATGTTCATGGGGCCTGGTCATCATGAATACTAGGCTTTGAACCTCTACAAGCCATGGCACATGTATACAATATGACATGTTAATTCATGCATTTACATATAAATTTAAACATTTAAACATATAAAACTTCTTCAACATGTAACACTTTTGAACAATAGTTCATAAATTAAACATTTATTTCTTAAAAATAAAAATAAAAAATTATTACAATGCTAAGTGAAAATGAATTATATTTTTAACATATTTATATGAAGAAAAAAAGTTGGGGCCCTCTACCTAGAACTCGGTCGCGTTTGCAGGGACCGGGCCGAGTGGGAATCGGCCACTTGACCCAGTCTACTAGGCCACATAGTTGTCATTTGGCACTGCGTGGTGCCTACATGGACTCATTTGTGTTAGAATCCATTGATTCTGACTCAATCAAGTGAGTTGAGTTAGCCTAAAAGACAATAATCGACTATGATTTTACCCATAGAGTTTATAACGCCTTGAAACTTGAAAGAATGGTGCATGATAACTTGTTGGAAGTAATCATTAAGGCTTGATTTAAGGAAGAAGGTGGTCATTAATAACATAGTTGATTCATATCGTCAAGATGCTTGCTCCAATATCATTTTCCACATACGATATGTTCTCAAGGTTTAGGGTTTATGGTTTCCTTAGGAAAGATTTTTAGGGTTTTTTGCTATTGTGATTTTTTTTCGGCGTTGATTTGATAAAGCCCACTAGTAGTAAAAGAAGTATAAATCAGTCATATAGTAGATAATGATAATGAAAATTGAAAGGGATACAATGTACAATATCCTTCTCATACCCCATTCATAGACATAGAAAATGAATACAACCTAGACTATTGTTAACTTGCTTCCACCCTTTCACTTTCAGCACTCATTCTACGATAAAAGTTTCTTATACCACTTATATTTACAAAGCACAATGAATGAAAGGCTAAAAAAATCCATTTCACACATATAATTATTGGATTTTTTAGAATAAAATCTGGTTGCCTTGATCTTCTTTTGTTGACTTCTAATTTAATTCTCCTTTGTTTAATGTTGATAAGTTTAAATCAGATTTCTTTTCTTGTGGATTTTGATAGATAAGTTCAAATCAGATATTTTAAATCAGATTATGTCTTTGGACAATAATTAATTTATAAAGAGAAGAATTTTATTATTCTTCTACACGTATGTAAGAAAAATACAACATAATTTTTTTAGTGTTTTGTAAATTTTTTGTTTTATCACAGAAGTTTTTGTAACAATAGTTATAAATTGATTATTTTGTTAAGCAGTGATTTCTTAATATAATCTTGTAAGAGTTTTGAGAAGATCTTTGAAGTTTGTATGCACTCCTAGATAGCTACAAGTTTATTTTGGTTGTAGAAGTAATTTCTAAATCAATAGAAGCAATATGAAGTTGCATATCTCCATCTTTTTTCTATGTTTATGGTATGCCATGTTTTGGGGTTTCTTGAATTAATTCATTTTTGAAACAAAGCATCTATGTGTGAGTTTCCAGAATATAGATTGAGTTTATATACTCTACATGGTATCAGAGATTATTGGTCCTCAATCCTTGTGAGTTTGGACATTTTTTTATGGTTATTTGAATTTCTTGCAAAGGAGACATGGCTAGAGATGGAGGAAAAAGTTGGCAGCAGCCACCGTACTTCAATGGAAAAAATTATGATGTTTGGATAAAGAAGATGAAGACTTTAATACTTGCAAATGATTTATGGGAGCTTGTGGTCAATGAATTTCTGGATGTAACTAACTCAGCTCTGTTTTCTACCCTCACAAATAATTAGAAGACTCAGTTGAAGGAGTCAAGGAGGAAAGATGCAAAAGCTTTGAGCTTGATTGAAATAGCCTTGATAGAGGCCATCTTTCCTAGAATAGTAGCAGCTGATTATTCTAAAGAAGCTTCAGATATCTTTCATACTAGTTTTAAAGGGACTGAAAAAGTTTGTGTGGTGAAGCTCCAAATGCTTCGTAGACAATTTGAGACTTTTCTCAAGAAGGACAATGAATCAATTTTAGATTTTAGCTCAAGAATCTCTGGTTTGATAAACCAGTTGAGAACCAATGGAGAAACCATGGAGGAGCAAAGAATAGTATAGAAAATTTTGAAAAGTCTTCCCTCAAAATTTGATACTCTAGTTTTTTCCATTGAAGAGGAAAAGGATTTTTCAACATCGATTGTTGATGAGTTAATGGGTTCTTTCCAAACCCATGAGCATCGTATAAATAGATCAGAAAATTATTCTAAAGAGAAAGCTTTAAGAGCTCAATCCAATGTAGGAAGTAGGGGAGAGGAAGAAACAACTCTGGAAGAGGCTCAAGAGGTAGATTTCATGGCAACCCCGGATAAAAAAATATAGGAGGAGAAAGATCAGAACAAGCAGCCACAAATGAGGGAGCTAGCAGCTCTCAGAATAATTCCAGACGAAAGAATAACAATAGCTCAAACAAGAGCAATATTGAGTACTATTATTGCCATAAATTTGGGCATTATGCAAGTGAATGCTGGAAGAAGCAAAGTGATCAGTTAAAGAAAATTGCTAATGTGGTTGATGTTAAAGTGGGTGATGGAAATAATCTCACACCCTTCATCATGTGCAATGTTGGTGAAGAAGGCAGCCCCGAAGTCTGGTATTTCGATAGCGGTTGTAGTAAAAGGATCTGTTATGATATGCACCAAGCAAGGTGAGAAACAAGAAATTTAGAATATTTATTTTCCCCCTGGCATAAAGCACAATTTGATGAGTGTTGTACAACTCACTCAAAATGGATATGAAGTGCTTATGAAGAATGACCAATGTGTCATTTATGAGAAGTATGGGAGTAAGAAAATTTTTGCAGCGGTCCAAATGACAAAGAATCAAATGTTTCCATTGAAGGTAGAGATGTGTTTCTCTTCAATTTCAGTATTTGCATCTCCCAAGAAAGCATGTACAATAGTACAACAATCAGCCCTCAAGAGCGTGATTGAAAACATTTCTAAGGTATGGACATCTTGGCTATGTTGGTTTAATTTTATTGTTTAAGAAAACAATGGTAGATGATTTTCCATGTATTAAAGAATTCAGTAGCAAGTGTGAGGCTTACATTTTGGGTAAGAAACATAGGCTTCACTTTAATTCTAGAAACTCTAGAAGGGAAAGAGCACCATTAGAGTTGGTGCATACTGATTTAGTTGGCCCTATGAAAATCACTTCCATTGGGGGGAGTACTTATTTTATGACCTTTATAGGTGATTTTAGCTGTAGAACATGGGTATATTTTATGAAAAATAAATCTGAAGCTTCTGATAAATTTTTAAAATTTAAAGCCTAGGCTGAAAAAGAAATTGGACATTATGTTAAATTCCTAAGGTCGGACAAAGGAGGGCAATATAGCTCCAATATTTTTTTAAAATTTGCAAGAAGAATGGCATAAAGAAGAAGCTAATAGCCACTTATACTCTGCAGCAAAATGGAGTGGCTGAAAGAAAGAATAGGACCATAGTTGAGATGGAAAGAAGTATGATGAAAGAAAAAGGACTCCCAATTGAATATTGGGGAGAATTTGTAGCAAAAACTGTCTATTTGATAAATAGATGTCATACAAAGGCAGTCCGTGACAAGATTTCATTATAAGCATGGGCAAAGCATAGATGGGCGGCTGAACAATTGAGAGTGTGTGGGTGTGTAGCATATGTACACGTGCCAAAGGAGAAAAGGAAAAAGTTGGATGACACAGGTGTGAAGTGTATCTTCATGGGCTATAGTCTTGATTCAAAGACATATATTGTATAACCCATTCACCAAAAAGATCATCATTTCAAGAGACATAGATTTCATTGAGAATGATTCATGGGATGGCTCAGTGGACACATCATCAAGAACTTCAAGTAAAGTGCCTGCTTTTGTTGAAGATGATGAGTTTAATGAACAACAAGATGATATAACAGTAGATATAGAAGGCTCTAGACAACTGCAAATTATCCCTACAGCGACCAGCAACATCAATACTGAGAGTTGTGATCCCAATCTCATCTCCCTAGTGCCAAGAAAGACCAAGAGTCTAAGGGAGATTTACCAAGATGAAAGGTTTGAAACTAAATTTAATGAAAATATCAATTTTGCATTATTTTCTCATAGTGACCTAATTTATTTTGACGATGCTGAAAAGAATAAAAATGGTGTAAGGTCATGGATGAGGAAATAGATGCAATAAAAAGAAATGAAACTTGGGAGCTAACTAATTTACCTCCTAACAATAAAGTTATTGGTGTTAAACGGGTCTACAAGAACAAGAGCAATGCTGAAGGAAAAATAGATAGGCATAAGGCTCAATTGGTGGTTAAGGGGTATAAACAGTAGTTTGGCCGAGATTATGATGAAACCTATGCCCCTTTTGCGAGAATGGAAACCATGCATGATGTCGTAGAAATTGTAGCCTAGCACAAATGGATGTGAAATCAACCTTCTTGAATGGAGCGTTGAAAGAAGAGGTTTATATGGAGCAGCCACCTACTTATGAAGTTTTGGGTCATGAAGGTAAAGTGTATAGGCTGAACAAGGCTCTTTATGGGCTTAAGTAAGCTCCATTGGTGTGGTATAGCATAATTGACTCATATTTAATGAGAAATGACTTTTTGCAAAAGCAATGGTGAGCCCACTCTTTACATCAAGGTAGCTAATCTTAATATGTTAATTGTTCTCTTGTATGTTGATGATTTAGTTTTTATCGGGGATGATGATTTCCTCATTGCTAATTTTAAAGAGGCCATGAAAAGGGAGTTTGAAATGTCAGACTTAGGTCTCTTATGATATTTTGTAAGCATAGGAGTAAAATGTAAATGCATGATGGCATTTTTATATCTCAAGAAATATATGAAAACCAGATCTTGGAGAGATTTAGAATGCAAAGTAGCAAGCCTGCCCCAACACCAACTATGGTAGGCTTAAAATTAAGGAAGAATGATTGAAGAAGCAATGTGAATCTGACTTTGTTTAAAAGTTTGGTTGGAAGTTTGATGTATTTAGTAGCTACTAGGTCAGATATAATGCATGCAATAAGTTTGATTTCCAGATTTACAGAAACTCCAAAGGACTCTCATTGGCAAGCGGCAAAGAGAATCCTAAGGTATGTGAATATAACCAAGGGATATGGTGCAAGGGCACCTTGACTGTGGGACATTTATTGAAATATTGAAGTCATTTTAGAATATCATCAATCCATTCTTAGAAAAATTTTATTCCTTGCAATGTAATATATTCCAAAAGACATTATATGACAAATGTAATCAAAAGGCCGAATAGGAATATGAATGGTCATGGAAGAAAAACCATTTTTTAATGGTCCAATATGGTCTTTAAATAGACTACACTATGTAATAGAAAGGGAGTCAAAGAGAATAGGTTACGTGAGATAGAGTAGGGATTGTCGAAAGCATTGGGCTCTCTGGCCTCCAGCCAGAGATCTATCTAATATGTATTCATTTGGATTGTTAATGGAATGTACTCTTATGGAATCGATGAATGGTCTTTCAGATTTCATGAATCATTTTTCTTCATATCTTAGCAAGACCAGTCTCATAGTTTTCTTATGTTCTCAATTTCAAGAGTTCTTATTAATGGATTATTATATGTTTATGTTTCAATTTTGTGACAATCCCATTTGGGATGTTTGTAAAATGGTTTCATTTGATAGAGGAATGATTCTAAAGACTAAGTGTTAGTTCTCGAATGTATTCGAGTTTGAAACGGTTATCCAAAACTGTTACATGCAGCTGATGATTGATATTGATCTATGCAAATAATATTGAAAGGGTTAGTGAGTTTGTCTATGCCACGAGAAAACCAAAACATAGTATTTTGATGGTCATGTTGGAAGGAGGCCCGAGGAAGATACCTTTGGTTGTGGAATGGTTGGTTTCGAAGAAGCGAGGTATATTGCATGCCCTTCCTGAAGTGACCAATGAAAACCATTATGGTACGAGCTTGACATCTATAGATAGAATAGGTGGCAAACTTATATACATGCACACAGTCTATTTAAAGACCATATTGGACCGTTACAAAATGGTTTGTCTTCCATGACCATTCATGTTCCTATTCGGCCTTTTGATTACATTTGTCATATAATGTCTTTTCGAATATATTAAATTGTAAGGAATACACATTTTCTAAGCATGGCTTGATGTGATTCTAAAATGAATTTCAATAAATGTCCCATAGTCAAGGTGCCCCTATACCAGGATATGGTATTTTATATACTATAGCAAATGATTATGGATTGATTGGTTACACAGATAGTGATTGTGCAGGGAGTTTGGATGATAGGAAGAGCACTTCCGAATATGTCTTTCACATGGGTTCAAGTGTAATCTCATAGGCTTCTAAGAAGCAACCCATAGTTTTTGATCTATAGCAGAAAATGCAGCATCATGTCAAGCTATTTGGCTAAGAAGGATCTTGGAAGATTTGAAGGAAGAACAAGAGGATGAAACCGCAATATTTTATGACAATATTTCCTCAAGAGCTTTGTCAAAATATCATGTGTTTCATGGAAGAAGCAAGCACATTGAAATCAAGTATCATTTTATTAGAGAATTAGTTGAGAATGGTGAAATAAAAATGAAGTTTTGCAGGTCAAAGCAACAGATAACAGACATTTTCACCAAGCCATTGGGCATTGCAAGTTTTGAACGCCTAAGGAGAAATCTGGGTGTGGTCATTTTGGATCAAGCATGATCATATTTTTTCGGCTCAAGACAATGGGGGAGTGTTGGATTTTCAAATAAAATTTGATTGCCTTAAGCCTCTTTTGTTGACTTTTAATTTAATTCTAGTTTAAATCAGATTTCTTTTTCTTGTAGACATTGACAGATAAGTTCAAATTAGATTTTTGAAATCTGATTCTATCTTTGGACAACAATTACTTTATAAAGAGAAGAAGTTTTTGTAACAACAGTTATAAATTGATTATTCTGTTAATCATTGATTGATTTAGATAATCTTGTAAGAGTTTTGAGAAGCTCTTTGAAGTTTGTATGCAGCCCCAGATCGCTTGCAAGTTTATTTTGGTTGTAGAAGTAATTTCCAAATTAATAGAAGCAATAAGAAGTTTCATATCTCCATCTTTGTTTTGTGTTTATGGTCTGTCTTATTTTGGGATTTCTTGAATTAATTCATTGCTGAAACAAAGCATCTATGTGTGAATTTCCAGAATATATATTGAATTTATATTCTCTACAATAATTATACATATAAATTCAATTGAAATATAAACAGTATAAAACCTAAATTAGAAACATCGAACTTCAGAAAATGTATATAACAAGACAAGATAATCGCAAAACTTTGTAACGAGACAAGCAAAATTGTGTTTGGAGTCTTTTTTGGATCAATCAATTCATGTCCACCGTATTTATGTACAGTTTAGGTTTTATTCATTTTCTTGCTCTATTGCTCTATTACTGAGGTACGAGAAAGATCTATATTGTATCCCTTTAGTTTTTCATTATCATTATATATAATATGAGTATATAAAACCTAAATTAAAAACATCGAACTTCAGAAAAACTATATAACAAGACAAGATAATCGCAAAACTTTGTAACGAGACAAGCAAAATTGTGTATGGAGTCTTTTTTGGATCGATCAATTCATGTCTACCGTATTTATGTACAGTTTAGGTTTTATTCATTTTCTTGCTCTATTACTGAGGTACGAGAAAGATCTATATTGTATCCCTTTAGTTTTTCATTATCATTTATATATAATATGACTGACTTATACTTCTTTTGCTACTAGTGGGTTTTATCAAATTGTCACCAAACTAGCCTGCATTTCAGAGTGTAGCTTGTGCGTCTAACACATCTGTGAAGTAGTTGTATCAGTAGGCTATAGTCTTCATTTTCATGAATTGTGTAGAGGCACAATGGTGATAATAAGCTGATGAAAGTAATATCATCCAATACAAAATCAGTCGGCCATAATAATTATACTGAAATGGCCGAAAGAAGAAAAAAATGCTATTATTTATGTTCTTCAACAAAACTGAATCTTATATAAGAAATTCTGCAATAAAGGCCCATCAATATCAAAATCAACTCTGATTAGACTTTCAAGAGAACATATATCAAAATCAAGAAAACATATATTAAAATTGGAAGGAATTAATTCCTACCACTCCACACGTCCTTATGTAACCAACCTCTCCTCGGGATAAACTAGAATTAAATAAAAGATCAGTCAATACTGTTAAGGTTCCTAAATAAATGACACACACTTTTCAAGTAAGAAAGAAGTGCCAGTTCTGTTCGGCTTACTCAACATCAACTTACTTAACAGTTCTGTTACGGACAGTTGTTAGTTAATTAGATATTTCTCTCTCTTTGGTTGTTAGGATAAACTCTCTATAAAAGAGAGGCATTGTATCTTATTTTCATTAATCAATAAACGATGAAAATAAAAATAGTTTGTTATTTTTCAATATGTTGTAGCACCTCTATTTCTTTGTGTTTGTATTTGTTTAGTTTCTATAACTTGTGGTATAGAGCCAGTTAGATCTAAGGGCTAATTGTAATTTGAAGATAGATGTGAGGTCAAAGAGAATGCAAAAAGGAAGAAAATGTTTAGGCCTAGAAAGATCACCTGATGTTTACCTAATTTTATGATGAAAAGAGTCTGCAGCGCCTATATAGAAAGGATATTGTAAGGTAGATTATGTTATAGTATGTTGTCTTCATTGTTCATTTTGAAGTTTATTCTATAGGAAGTTTATGAATAACTGTCTAGGTTGAGATGTAAAGAAATGATATCGATAAATGATGAAGCATTGTCTGGTAAGCAAAATACTTAAAAATATTAAAAATACTTAATCTGCTAAACACATTTAAATATGAGTACAATCTCTCTCTCTCTCTCTCTCTCTCTCTCTCTCTCTCGTACACTCTATAGGGTGCACGCCCTATGTTTTAAATTGCAGGCAGGCTATAGGGCGTGCACCCTATAGCCCACACGCCCTTTTGGTCCCCCATCTTGGTGCATATACTCTGATGTCACATTGAGAAGTTGGAGGATTGATCTTTGGTCTGGGTTCTATAAGTCTAAATCTAGAGGGGTTATTATGCCCCTCCATTCTTTTGGTTCTTGTTCCCGTACTCATGCACCTCCGCCTAGTCCTACTTGGAGGAAAGATACTTATAATGTCCCTTTCTGTTGGAACATTGGTTGGATCTTTGATTCTACCTCTCTTTTTTGGAACATTGATTGGAACATTTCTTGTGCATGTCTCAGTTCGAATACGAGTTGGAACATTTCTTATCCCTCTCTCCATTGGAAAATTGTTTCCTCTTCTACCGCTGCCCGTACCCCTACCTCTACCTCTACCTCTACCTCTACCTATAGGGCTTGTTGCACTAGGAATCATTGAAGCTTCATCTATCATCATCTGCATATGTAAGGGTATAGAACCTCCTCCATGGGATCCAATTATCTGGCCATTTGAATGCGATTGAACTCCAATATTCTTTATGGTGGATTAGAGCTCCACTAAAATGTTGGACTCCTGATTCTCTAACCTGTCCATTACATCCTGAACAATATTAGGATTTTTTTAAGCTTAACCTACCAACGGGTGATATAGTAGCTCTTCCACGCATCGGCCCAATTGAATATAATAAAATATTTAGCAAAAGATCAATTCCACCGTTCTATCTTCTTATCAGCATTTTAAACAACTCAGCCAAATGGTCAGTGTATATCATTGTCAAATGTTATAGGTATTTTTACATGCATGCACAACTTTAGGAATGTGTGAAGTTGATCCAAAGTACCGATCAAATCAATTTTATCTTTACCATCAACCTTCAGATAAATTTTGATTTGGAGAGTTTTCAAGTGTAGCTTATCGGTCACCTTTTCTTTATCGGCCTTTGGAGAGCTTTAATTAACTTTGAACTTCCCTATGAATGTTGTATGAAGAGCTATGAACCTATCTTGAACTACAATCAATCATGTACTTATATTTTACTTTTGAAGATTTAATATAGGGATTATTATTCTAAATTAAATTGATTAGATTTGCACAATCCATTAGAATTTAAAGCTTGGATTTATGGTTTTGATTGTGTATGTTTTTTAGAATCTAAAATAAAAATGTTTCGGATCACTTTTTGTGATCCATCATCAGGATGTAAGAGATAACAAGATATATAAAAATAAGATGCAGACTAAAAAGAAAATCTCACTAGATTTAAGGCAAGATAAAATTTGATGGATGGCATCTAATAAAGATGAGTGAAACTAGCTGAATGGATTTTCAAGATTTATCAAGAAAGAAAGTGTATAAACAATCCAGAAGCTTTTGGGAACAACTAAGAATATCAAAAATGGAGAAAAAGAGGAGGTTTAAACCAAATCAAATAATTTTTGATGTGGTTTCCCTACCTAGTTAAGAGGCATTATGGTACTAAGGACAACAAGTATAACATTCTAATGACCATCTTCAATCTGGAGAAAACTCAAAGGACAAGTGCATTCAAAAAGATGTCTTGTATACATCCTAAATCAAGATAGTCCACAAGATGAGGAATATGATTAAGTGAAGTGGAGGCACAACATGAACTCTGAATTAAATCTAAAAATTGTAAGGAAGGAAGAGTAAACTGGAAACATAGAAGTACAACTTATTTTCAATATGTGAGATCACTATTTGCTGAATATTCAAGGAAAGAGGATTAAAAGAAAAAGGGGATATATAAACCTACACACCTTCTCTCTAAATCTATTTCCATCCATAATAGGACAACCATTCAAGTTTGAGGAGAAAGATTGATGATAGCATTGTTCTTTAATGCTATATGCTAGAGCCAAATACAAGGAAAAAAATTGTTGAAGCGTTACGAATCTTACCTAACATTATGTCACTTGTTCAAAAGAGTGAGGAAGTAATCATTAGGGAAATGACCATTAAAAATATGTGGAGGAGAATTAGGAAAATATAGATTTCACATGTTACTAGGAGGCTAGGTTAGAGAGTAACTAGGCAAATCATTTGTTTTTTTTCCATGACATAACCCATGGGCTAGCTGAAAGATTTGGTGAATGGAATAAAAATACCAAATAATGTATGGTGAGACAAGCAGAGGCGTAGAGGCATTGAGGCGTTCATTAAAAAAAAATTGAAAAAAATAAATAAATAAATAAAAGATAAAAAAAATTGGGACCAAAACCAATGGCCATGCACATGGCAAGGATGAAAGATCACTAATTGGCCTGCTTCATGCCTTCTTGGATGCAAATAACGTGGTCAAGGATACTATGAATTTTGAAGAAATCCATTTTCTGTGGTTAGATAATAAATTGAATCAAATGATAGATATGAAATGCTAAAGCCTTGGTTATAATTTTGAAGGAGGTATTCAAAGGAATAATTACTCACCAATTACATATTGGTTTAAGGTTTCTATCCTTAGTTATCAATTGTATATTTATTCTGTTTATGAGAGACCCTAAAGAATTAGTTGTGAAAACTTTCTAGTATACCTAGAAAAGATTAGAATTGACTCATTCCACATGTGAATCCATCACATCCCAAAGATCTATACTTAACAATATAGAAGGATGCTTCTTATAGTTCTATTAAGGTGAGATGTCAGTCATGAAAGGCTCATTGTGAAGTGGAAAGATGTGTTCGAATCACATTCACATTGTTTAAGATATTGATTAGATTTAGATTAAGGTTCTTATTTCTTATTAAGCCGCCTACTAATAATGGTAGAGTAAAGATTTATGAATGGGAGGATGTTTACAAATAAAATAGTTGACATTATTTAATGTGCTAGATTTTTTGTGAGACTTGATAAGCTTGAAAGATTGAAATATTCTTTCAAAACTTTTTCTCCACTTTTAATCGTATTGAAGTGTATATAAAATTAGCTCCAAATATGGTTGAGGTAGAATTTTATAGATGTAACTATCTACACAGTAAATAACTAGTAAACAAGAAACTTGGTATTATATGTATTATAAATTGTGTATTATATGTATCACTACCTTGATTGTGCATGGTTTATTTGCAATAATTTACAACCCATTACAATGAGACTTCTCAAAGGCCTTGATAGGACTATGTCACCTAGACAATATTCTTTTACTTGATTATGCATTGAATGTCAAATGATGAGCCCCAAGACACTATAATAAAATTTCACTTAACACGTCTCTATGATTCTTCAACCAACCCACATTGACTTGAATATCCCATACATTTGAAATATTAAGGCTAAATCTAACTTTGAAATTTGTTATAAATATAATTATAAAGTATCCTATAACATAAAGATAAATAAATTATAAAAATATAAATAAGAATAAATGTAAAAAAAAAAAAGAAAACTAGAAGATTTAAAATGAACATATTAATAGAACTATATATTATAAAAAGAAATCTTTTAAAATTCACAACACCTAAATATTCATAAATTAACTCTTACTTTAAAAATATATATAAAACAATTTAAACGAAGTATAACACCCATTGATTAACACAATAGTTTATCCCTAAAGCTCTTCAACTAAATCTGCTATTCCCCTCTCAAAATTAATTTATAATTCTTCTCTCAAAATTAATTTTTAATTCTCCCATCCAAATCTTTAACAAACAATTAAAAAAAAAATAATACCACCTTCCATCCAAAGCTTTAAGAAAACCATTCAAATGAATAATATACCCAGCTCAATATCATATATTTCAATTCCTAGATTAGTTATTAATCTCTTGTCCAACTCCTTTACACATCCTCCTAGGAAGACACACTAAGATGTATGAGAAAGATCTATATTGCATCCCTTCACTTAGTTTTAATAGCCAATTATCTACTCCATGAGTCAGTTACCCACTCATGTACTCTATGACAGAGTTGTACTTCTTTTACTGCGAGTTGCTGCTAGCTTTAACAAACTTAAACACTGAATCAGATAGCATTATAACTTGTAATTTACCTTGGGTATTATGAAACTAAAACCTTGGGAAATAATGGTTTTATACCTTCTTTGTGTATACATAATCATTCTGATAATAGTTCATATTGTCCCCATGTTACAATAGAAAAGGTTTTTATCCAAACATTGGGTTGTGATTATGTATTATATGATTGACTTATACTTCGTTTACTACTAGTAGGCTTTATCAAATTACCGCCAAACAACTACACTATATTTGAAAATACAGATAGTAGCATGTGCGTCTAACACATATGTGAAGTAGCCTGTTGTATCAGTAGGCTATAGTCATCATGGGATATGGGATATTTATCTACATGAGCTTGGCAATGGCTAAAGGTTCGGTTAAAGCCATCCGTTAAGACGATACCTGTATGTTAAAAATATTTAAATAGTGCCATTATGTAACTTTTAAAAAAAATAATAATATTAACATACAGTATTATTTATGAGGTAAGACTTATTAAATTCTAGTGTTAGTCTGGTAACATCATTAAAATTCATTTATTTATTTAAATCTTATGTGAAATTTCATAGTATT
>MU227731.1:185735-198823 GCA_018584345.1 Thuja plicata
GAAATAAACTTATTTAATTCATTTAAAAATATAGGAATTAATTATTTAAACAATGAAATTGCTTTTTAATAATTAGAGAACTATAGCCATTTTAATTAAATTAAATAGGCTAGGGGAACGGGTTAATTGTAAGTGGGTATTTGATTTAGGGATTTATTTAATTCCTTTATAATTAAATACTATAGCCATGTTTGATTTTGATTTGATTTGATTGGTTGAAATTGATTTGAATTGTATGGCTATAATAGTTAATATAAATCAGTGATAAAAATCACCTAGGATATTAAATTGATTTAAAGAATTATGCCAAGCAGTAACAGGGTCGTTTGGACATAAATTGAGGGTATGATCACACTTAGGGAAAATAGGGTCCATAGTTGTGACAGACCAAATTCAGGTGGTTACACTATGGAGGAAGACCACTCACCAAATTAAATGGTATGGGGACCTATGATATGTTAGGAACACCCCTCAAAGGCTCACCCTCAAACCCAAATCAAATTAGCATAACCCAAAAGAATGAAGGGATGTTGATGCAAGATATTGATTTGAAGATGGATTGTGGCCATAGGTTTCTTTAATGTTAAAGTGTATATGATATGTAAATATGATATGACAATCTATGAAAGGAATTTGTACTATGATAAATGAAATGAAAACAAACAATATATGATATCAAATCTGATGCATAAGAGTAAGTAAAATATGAAAAGAAGAAGAATGAACTCACCTTAAGGCTAGGATAAGAGGAGTAAACTTCAGATCAGGAATTGACTGTCATAGAAATGTCAAAATTATAAATTCTTATAGATATGGCACTCTGTTATGTGAAACTTCTAACTAAAAAAATTTGGATCCAAAGGAATTTTTGAAAAAAGGTTGGCCTTGTCCAAGAAATTTGACTTAGTCCTCAAATCTCCAAATTTGATGAAATTTTTGAGGGATCTTCCACTGGTTCAGGAACTCCCAAAAGCTGGATCTAAAACTCTAAAAAATATATCTATGTAGACAAGAAGAAGGGGAAAAGGTTGTGGAAAGGGTCTTTCCTTGGTGAAGCCCCTATATAGAAATCAACCTTGAAATGAAATAGAAATTCCGTAAGGAAATTAATGTAAAAAAGATAAATGTCGGTTCTACCTTGCATGAGAAACTCTCATGGATGGATGTGGAAATTAGGCAAATCCATGAAGATTCTTGAAATGTATGCTTGGAATCTGTTGTAAAATCAAGGTTCCTTCACAAATGCATGGATCTACACTTTCCAATCATATATCTTGATTGATTGTATTCTTGATATTTTGAATGGAGAAGAGGAATGGATCTTCTTTCTTGCTTGAGAATTCCTCTACTTTCCCATCATGGGAAAGAAATTTTTCTCAATGAGAGAAGATTTCCTTTTCTTAAATGGAATAATACTTGGAGATCTTGAAAGGGATGCTTTCCTTCAAATCTTGAACCCAAATCCTTAACTTCACAACTTGAAATCTTGATTGCACTTCAAATCACAAAATAGCTTGCACAAAGATTGCATAATCATAGATAGTAATTGATAATAATGGATGTCAAAATGAGAGGCCTGGATTTCCTTTTATTATCATTTTGGGATTCAATATTGCTCAATATTGCCAGGCCAACCATCAATAAAGATCGGGAAGAAAACCCTCTGCATTGGGCTAGGCGCCCACTTAAATGCAATGCCCTAAGACAAGGTAGAATTGGGTCTACCTAGTCCAGGACAAGGCCAACTTAGCTCAACCTAGTATTGGAATTGTTAATTTTAAAGAAGATCTGGGTATGGGAAGTGTGAAAAGTTTCAGGGAGAGCAAATGAAAGATGCATGAAATTAACCATAAAGATATTCAGATCTTGAAATCACTGAAATGGGGTCTAATAGGTCCTATAGCCACCAATAATGGGTGCTAACTTTTTAGGATTGTACATAAATGTATATCTCTACCTTTCTATTTTTTCTCATGCCTGTGTCATAGTCTAAAACTTAATGCTAAAATTCACTCTCTTCTCATTATTTATGATGGTTTAATCATCCTCATAATGAAGTATTCCTAGTATATTTATATCCAAAAGAATCATAATCCTACGACAAAAATTAAATTCAAATAAAAATTTGTTGTCATTATGAATATTTATCCACTGATCTAGAAGTTGCCATTTCTTTTGAGGAGGCCTATTTTCATTTAGGAAAATGCAAACACCCTACAAAGGTTACCCTTGCCCGCCATAGAATGACAGTGTTAGACAAAGAGAACTCAAATTATATCTCATTTGAAGGGTTTGTTCTTTATTCTTATGGCCCTAGATATGATGTTAAGGGCAAACAAAAATTGGGGCCTCTTCTTATTTTTCATCTAAGGGAAACGAAAAGGCCCCTACTAGACCCAATTCAGCATGGGGTTGGGTAGGAATTTCTCCCATCTGAAGAAACTCAAGAAAAAATTCGATATGGGCACATACCCTATTTAGTAGCCTTCCCTAGTGGCTGATCTAAAAGTGGATATCCATAATAAAATTTCAATGGATAATGGTAAGGATACCCATTTAGAGAAGGGTTCTTCTATTCATGAGACTGTGAATATAAAAATAAATATCAAGGAGGTTACAGATAGTTAGAGTACTCTGTATATGTGGATTGTGGCTGAGATTAGTTTTCTAAAGAAAAAGACTATTCATACTCCTTGTGTGCATGATATGGTTAAATTATTGTCATTATTTAGGAATTTTCCAAGTGCATCAAGGATTTTAAGGAGAGGCGTGATCTTCACATTAAAACCTTGAAGGATTCTATTTCTATAGTTCAATAAAATTTGAGGGTTGTTGTGGTAGTAAGTCACATGGCTATGGAGAATAGCTCTCAAGGGCTCAAGCAGTTGAATTTCCAAGTTAAATAAATATTGGGACTTTCCAAAGGTACATCTAGTTCTCCCACTAGAAGTGTAAATTCAAATAATAATGTTATATTTAATGAGAATATTGTTGTTATTAATGAGAAGGATTTTTTTCCTTTCCCTAGTCGAGCTACCAAACTTCAAAGTAGGGACAAGGGTGTGACTCTTATCGACATTGTTGATAATAAAGTGCACAAAATCAATGAAAATATCATTCAAAATAATGAATGTTTAAACTAAAATTTTCAAGGTTTTTCAGGCTTTGTTCCCTTGTTTTTATAGCTTTTGTTTTTCTTATGTCTAGTTGTTGGTTAACATTATTTTCATTTTTCCTGGATATTCTTACTATAAAGGGATTTAGGTCCCTTCAAAACCCTTTTTCCTTTAATCCAAAAATAATTCATAGAACGAATGCTTTAATTTAAAATTTCTATTTTTTCATTACAATTAGAAACTAATATTAATAGAAAAAGAAAACCTACATTATTCATAAAATTCACCTAACTAGCATGTATAACAAAATACAAATGCTTATATGTAAATGTAATTCAAGAACAATTATGTTTAAAAAAAATGATAAAATTATTATTGTTTATGGAATGTGTATAATATTATGAATTTTTTAATTCAAGATTCCTTAAAACCCCTCTAAAATATATATATTTCTAGAACCTATTGAAGATGTGTTTACACTACAAGAATCAGGTATAACACACTCTTTAAACTACAATACGCCAGATAAAAATCTTAACACGACCGGTGACGCTCGTATGATACATCATCCAGTACCACATGGGGTTGGGGGAAACTAGACCTTGTGATCTTGCCCATGATTTACCATAGGAAGCTCTTTTAAATTGAGATATACCCCCAACCTATTGCGCTTTATGCAAATCCATAAGTTTTCAGCCTTTTTAATTTAATGGTGAGGTATGCTTTAGTCCAGGGGGTCGTGTATGAAACTTCACCGTAAGAGTCACATGTGACTTGGGTTGTGTAAGAGTCAATGTGACTTGGGTTTTCTAATCCATCGATTAGGATTTTGCAAATGATTAGGGAGTGATTAGGTAGGAGATTATGATTAATTAGTGGCAAGTAGGTTAGAAGGATGGGTTAGGTTAGGAAAGTGAGGCTAGGTGAGGGTTAAAGTTAAGAGCCAGGTGCTCAAATGGAATTAAATGTAATATTTAATTGCAAGTCGGAGGAAAATGATTAATTAAGTAAATAAATTCATTTACTTAATTAAATGGGGGGTTAAGATACAAGGTTAGTTTAATTAATTTAAAAATTAATTAAACTTTAGGGAAATGGGATAGGATAAGACTTAAATAAATGTAAATTTATTTAATCAAAGATAGGGGGTAAAGATGAATCTTATTTAAATAAAGTTGGATTTATTTAATTAAAGGTAGGATAGGGATTATTAAATAAATAATTATTATCTATTTAATTGGCTAGAATAAGGGTAATGGCTAGATTTTGGTGTCTATATTTTGCCCCTCTTTGATGTAGGATCACGAAGTGATGCTAGATCAAAGAAGATTAAAATATAATGGATAAAAGAGATAAGACTAGTAGCATCATGCCCCAATCATGGAAAGATGAGGAAGGACTAGTATGCCCCCTCGAGAGGACATGTGAGTTCGGAGAACACAAGTGTTCCCTCAGAATGGATAGGAATGTAGAAGGAAAGGGGAAAGGATAGGGATAGTGAAGGAAGAATAAAAGATAGTCATGTTGCAATGGTGTGAGAAACCTAAGTTTGTGTTAGAATAACTTAGAAGGGGGGGTGAATCAGTAGCCTAAAAAATATTCCAATAAATCAACCTAAAAACTTAGTACCAAAATATTTTTCCTCTAGTTATATTCAGTCCTACAAGATGAATGCCTTCAAAAAGAATTATCAAATAACTACTGCTCGGAGTTCACTATTAAACCTTTTTCTTAATGTTTACCAAATACCAGTCTATTGTTTACTAAAAAATAGTAAATTGCTTAGTGTATACCGATCAATCCAGATTAGTAATATGTAATGCAAAACACTAAAGTAATGATTCATAAACACATTGACAAATGGATTTTTAACGTGAAAATAATGTTAAGGGAGAAACCACTTGGGACCGATAACCCAAAATTTTCACTCTTCTGAAGTTAGCTCGGTGAAGAGCCAACCCTATTAAAGGCTACAAACACACTATTAGGTGTGACCTTGTTAGAGGATTTAAATAGAATAGTTTGTCACTTGATATCTGGCATCTCTATGCTACCTTCTCTGACCAAACCCAATGTAGTTTGTCAAATGGTATCTGGCATCTCATGCTATCTTCATGATCAAAATTTTTGATACTCCTTGGGATGTATCTCAATATAGAAAGGATTGTTAAGTCCCGCTCGGTTAAGATACTTTCTCAATCAATCGTTAAATTGAAATAGTAAATGATATGTTCACACATACAACTTATACTTGTTGATTTTAATATCTACTCTAAGCTCATAATACCTTTCTGACCAATATGTCTTTTCAATACCTTTTCTCCACTTCGTTTTGTTCGGTGATGTTGTGCTTCTCTATTGCTCGGTCCACAGAAATCTTTAGCTCTTTTCTCAAATTGATTGATCAGGACTGTATGAATTTGTTCTTCATCAGTTTCTCTTCAGCATCCTACTTTTTCATTCACTCCCCTAATTCATAATGAATTAGATTGTCTCTTTATAGACATGATATCATCATTTCTCACTTCTTGATTTTATTGTTCTTGGCGTTGTTAGGGATTTTTCTTGCAAGAATCTTTTAAATTAGTATGAGTGCTTGATTTTGTATATTTCCAATTTACTATATACAAGAAAAATCCTAATTTATGAGGATTTGATAAGATCCTCCTTATTTTTTGAGATCCACAGACTCAGGCAGGTAATACCTTTGAATGATTACTGACTTGTAGAATTAGTTATAGTGGATTAAGTCTTCTTACTAGTTTTTTGAATGCCTTTTGTTGTATCAATAAGTAGAAAACTATGCAAATGACTATGATTAACATGATACAGAGCTTAATAAGCCAACCTATTATCTTCACAATAGCAAATAGTAATGTTATAAGGATTCTCATCCTTCTTCCTTTTATAGTTCTCTGAACTTAGGAGGGGCAACCTATTGATTCTCTCTTGAAGGAATCAATAAACTGAATTGTATACTATGTGAATAAAATTACTTGTAAATATATGCTTTCTTATTAACGTAATGTAATTGATTTATTGATCTTAAAAAATGGATGATGAAAAATTACTTACAAAACCATAAATGAGTGTCTGATCCTATGGGCAACATAGTCAATCTTGAATGTAAATCCACAATTAGGTGACTAATAAAAATACATGCAACCTAGATAGAATGCCTTACAAACTATCCACTCACTCCTATATCTTTGCTATCAGATCTTAATATCAATATTCAGCTTCCTGGCATCATTAGAAAGAGTTACTCCCTCCTTGAAGAACCTCACAAATGACTGCACAACTACCTTGCAATTGATATATTTAAATGCCTTACAAATAAGAATATAAAATCTTGAATAGAGATAAAAGAGACAACACAAGATATAAAATAGAGATTGAAATGTGTTTTATTAATGTCTGACTGCTTCAAAATACATTCAATAGACCAAAAGTATAGAGGCTCAGACAAAATTGTAGTAGTTTTCCTTGTAATTATTTTCCATCATCTTTCAAAAAGTTACAATATGCTCTATTTATAGGCTAAACCCATCTTGGAATCCTTAAGAAGTAAGGATGCAAAAGGCTTCGGATGGTTTAAGACCTAACCCTAAAAATATAGAAAAGAACAAAAGACAAGAAGAAACCAAGCGGTGGATGGACAAAAATGAAGAATGAAATCTAATTTGATCTTTTTCTTCTTGTGATCACAGGCACCTTTGTCTGTATGTGTTCATAATAGCCTCTGATATTTGTAGCGAGACCTAGTGACTGCCATTACAGGCTAGTTTACACTAGTCTTCAAGATAACTAACCTTCGTGTGCTCAAAGAGCAGGTGCCATGTGTCCTTCTACTCTTCATCAATAATATCCAGGTCAACAGTGACAGGATTTTTCTTCTTGGGCTTTGTTAAAACATCCCATGTTGTGACATCATCTTCTTTTGGCCATTCAAATCTCTGAATATTCTCTAATTGTATCACTTTCCTTTCCCACCTTACATCTGTAATACTCTTGACATGTGTAATGAATTTATTAAAATATGTTTCTTCCTTAAAGGCTTTATCTAGAATCTTGTTATATCTTTCCATATTTAATTCTCCCTTGTCAAAAAAATACACCTCTTTATTAGGTAATATAGTATCAAAATCTGAACTCCGTACCCCTAGTGGCTTGATTTGATTATCTTCTGATATTATTGATGGCACAAATATGTTGAAGTCAGGCCCAAACATGTTTATTCTTGCCTCAATTTGATTTTCCTTGCCTTTGAAAAAGGAAAAGGTTACCCATATCTATTCTATCTCCTCCCCAACCTGGGTTACTATCTCTTGTAAATCTGATCTCATTGATTGCAAAGATGCTAACCTCTCAAATAATCTGGTTCTCACTAACTATGTTTCATAATAAGGGTTCAAAATTGATACAAAATTATTGACTTCAACTTGTAGGCCTGGCAATTGACCATAGGCTCCATATACTATATCCACTTTATCCTTTAATATATTTATCCTATGCTACAAAATGTCCATTAATGTTCCTATAACAACATTATTATCCTCACTAATCCCCTACTCTGTTTCTATTGCAACATACTTTGTTTTCTCTGTTTGAATTTCAGCATATGTTCCTTCTTTGTGTACTGCAGGGGCAACCTCAGGCATTTCTTGCAATTTATGAGTTAGGTCTACAATTATCTTTTCCATTGCATTGATCTTCATTAGACCTAACTCTCTATCTTTGGCAATCAGGCTTGATTCATCAAATAATTTATGATATCTATCAAACATCTGTACTGCCTTTGCCTCATTCAAGTGACCAAAATGTGTCAATTCCTGATATAGTTCCCGGTCTCCTGTATTGTGTACTGACCAAATTATCTTGTCTCCTTCCATCTTTTCCTAAACATTTATAAGTGATGGCTTTTGGTTCTTTGGAGCAAGAGACCACATTGCAAGGGCTTGAGACTTAGAGTCATATCCACACCCTTTTATCATTTCTCCAACTTGTGTCTCTATAGAAAACTTGACATCAAACTGCCTCCTAATTTGATCTATTATAAATGTTGAGGCTAAGTCTCGTCCTTCTACTATGAGAATGCCACTGGATTTCTCAAGTTGTATGGCTTCATCAGGAGTTAAACTCTCTGGCTTTGGATCATAAGCTTGGAGGGTTTTTAATGCTTCACTAGTAATTGTCTCTCCTCCTTGTCACTTTAACTGTGTTGCAACTTGTTCTTGCTTTGCCCATATTAGGAAGTCTTTAAACTCTTTAGTTTTGATGAACTCATCATCATTTAGAAACTCTTCCTGTTGTAATTCTCTTTCATCTTGGCATATAAGGAGAGGCATCTCTACATTTTCATCAGTATCCTCTCTCTTTTTCTTGCCTTCTCTTATCAACTTCCTCAGTTGATGATCATATGCACTGGTCCCTGTGAATAGGGAACCAATTCTGTCTTTTTTCTTCTTATGTGTTTTAGCTACAGAGGACTCCTATGTTTCTATTCTTTTCTTAATTGTGAGGGCTCTACATCCACTTCAGCCTCTTGTGCTTCAGTTAAATCAATGAGATTTTCATCATTTGGAGGTGGCTAATCTTGGGGTGGTGGAATATGAACAGAGTAGCTACTGCTATACTCTAATGACGATTACTTGTTAGGCCCAATGTCCTTATCATCAATCTGATACTCAATCTGGTTGCTAAGAAAGCTATGATTCTCAATCATCTTTTCTAATTTTTGCAAGTAGGGCAGTCCTAGGAAAAGTCCACCAAATGGGATTCCTTTCCTCTTCAATTGCTGCTCCAGTTCCATTAATCATGGTACTTAGATAATCTAGATGCAATCACATCTTCTTCTAGGATGTTTCTTATTAAATACTCTTCTTCACAAGGTCGATGCCTCTTGGTGATAGGAATAGTAGGTGTCAAGAGTTTCTTGGCACTCTCAATGAATCCTTATGTATCAATATATCTATATAAGGCAACATTCATCTTGTAATACCTTAACCATCCATTAACATGGTCATCAGCCCTCTTCTCAACTGTAAAATTTGAGGCAATGAATTGCGTAGGGGTAGAAGACACAGGTAGTCCTGATACAAATAAACTTATTCATGATGGTGTCGACGCATTGCAACCATAAAAATATAATGTAGAGTGGATTTTTGCATCATGTATATTATTTAGAAAGCTTTCACAATACGTCATTACTGGGCCATTTTTCATAGTGGTTGTAGGTTACTTATTGCAAATGATTCTACTTATATATTTATGTAGAGTAGGAAACAATATGGTTTTTACTAGCCTAACCACAAGTTTTTCAATCTACTAGCATTATCTCCACAACTAGGACTATCCCTTCATGGCTTCTTTAGGAATATCCTCAAGAATACAAAAGGATATTTTCATTCTTTTAAGTTTCTTCAACTCCTTGTAGGATGGAATCAACACACTAATCACACTGGCCAGTGTGTCCAAATCTTCATGTCCAAAGACCCTTCATGATCTCTTCATTCAAACATGACTTGTGCAAATTTCCTTCACACTTCACTATAGGGAGTGGTCTAGGGTTTTAATAGTCACAAAAAATAAAGTTGGGGTCAAGGATACTAAAAATTCCATCTGATCCCACAAAAAAAATCCCTTTTCGACCTAATTGGCCAGGCACTCTAGTAGTCATAAGAGCCAATTTTTTCAGGTATAACTTTTTAAGACCCCAAAAGACCTGTCAAAAGAATTATGGATTCGAATACGCTTTTTGAAATTATATCCACCATAAAGGACTCAGATCTAAACTCTGCTTTTGTTCTCCAAAACATACAATGTGATCAAACACATAATAGGCCTAATTAGGCCTGATTTATAAGACAAGTGTTCACCAGTGAATTCAAAACACCATTTGTTATATCCCAAATAAAACCCTAAGAAAAACTAAGATCATAAAATATTTCTTATTTCTTATTTCTTAGATTAGCTATTAATGATTTGTTCAACTTCATTACATAATCACAACTCACAATATCAAAGAAAGAGATACAGTGAGACACATCCTTGCAGGAAAACACACTGAGATGTATGAGAACGATAGTTTTTTTATAGACAATTATATACCCCATGACCGAGTTATACTATATTTTGTTTACTATCAAATATAAACACCGGACCGGTTAGCATTAAAACTTTTAATTTACCTTGGATATTATGAATCTAAAACCTTAGGAAATGATGGTACCTTCTTTGGGTATACATAATCATTCTGGTAATAGTTCAGATCCAAACTTGAGGTTGTGAATGCAGTAGTTAATGCTAATAGACTTTATCGACGACACTAAATTGATAGCCATGACAACAAACAGTAAAGCCTTGGAAGAAGGCGGTCATTAAGAACACAGTTGATTCAGAAAATATTTGCTCCAGATTGTTATGATGTGCAAGTTTAATATGTTGTTAACATTTTTGTGAATCATTATCGTCTGCCACATGCGATACTTTCTTAGGCTTTAGGGTTTACGGTTTACAGTTTTCTTAGGTAAATTTTTTAGGGTTTTGGCTTTCATCCTTTCACTTTCAGCACTCATTCTAGGATTAAATTTACTTATACTACTTATCACTAAAGAGCACCATCCATGAATCGATAAATTCAATTGAAAGCACGAAAACTACAGTTTGAAACCTAAAATAAAAACATCGAACTGTGTTTGGAATCGTTTTTAGATCGATCAATTCATATCCACCGTATTTATGTACAGTTTAGGTTGTATTGATTTTTTGAGGTATGAGAAAGATCAACATTGTATACAACAATATGACTGACTTATACTTCTTTTGCTACTAGTGCGTTTTATCAAATTACCGCCAAACTAGCTGTAGCCGCCATGAGATTTTTTTTTCCATGAACTTCTGCAGATAGCCACCTAATAAAAACCAGCTCCTAATAATTATAATGAAATGGCCGAAACAAACAAAATCTTATATAAGAAATTCTGCCCTGATTTTAAAGGCCACAAAGAAGGCTCGCCAATATCAAAATCAACTCAGATTATATCAAAATCAAGAAAACATGTATCAAAATCAATTAAGATTAGACATCAACAGTGTAAGAAATGCTGCACTTGCAATACAAGGATCAAAAATGTAAATTGCACGATCTATGGTATAGGCCACAAATGAGGTCCTATAAAGAAAAACAACAGAAACGGTTGCTCTGATCCGAGCTCAGCAATTTGAAATTCACTATTCAAAATACTTAAAGAACCTCAAAGATGTGTAATCTGTAAAACTTATTTAAAAATGTCTACAAACTATTTCTTCTAAAAGGCCTGAACCTTTATAAGAACAGCCTCCAGATCGATGGATTTCATGTTCCTCATGATATCCCAATATATGTCCACAGTTATGTGAATTTACAGCATTGTAAATAGGAACAACGTTGTCATCTTGAAGAGTTGGAGGGTTGATCTCTGGCATGGGTTCTATAGGTCTGAATCTAGAGGGGCTATTACGCCCCTTCATTCCTCTGGCTCTTGTTCCCCTACCCCTAGGCGGCCCCTTGGTTTTGTATCGATGAAAATTACTTATAATGCCTTTTTCTGTTGGAAGACTGGTTGGATCATTGCTTCTGTCTATCTCTGTTGGAACATTGGTAGAAACATTGCTTGCGCCTCTCTCCATTGAAAGATTGTTTCTGCCCCTGCCCTTGCTCCTACCCCTACCTCTAGGGTTTGTTCCACCAACACCTCTAGGATTTGTTGCACCATCACCTGCAGGGTTTGTTGCACCACCAAGGGCAATAGGATTCGTCGAACCTTCACCTATCATCATTTGCAGATGTAAGGGTATAGCACCTTCTCCATGTGATACAATCATTTGCCCATTTGAATGAGATTGAACTCCAGTATTGTTAATGATGGATTGGGGAACCATTGAAGTGTCGGACTCCTGGTTCTCTAACTTGTCCATTGCACCCTGAACAATATTAGGATTCCTTGAAGCTTAACCTTGAACAATATTAGGATTCCTTGAAGCTTAACCTATCACAGTGTGATATAGTAGCTCTTCCACACGTCGGCCCAATTCAATATAATAAAGTTTATTTCTAAATGTATAATATTATAATATTTAAAAAAAGTTTTTTTTAAGTAGGGAAGGTTTCAATAAAATTGTATAATTGATCTAATTATTAACATTTTTTACTTGGGTATTACCAATAAGGAGCTATTAGCCGGCTTAATGATTTTTCAGTTGGCTATTAATTACCATAATGAAGGGTAAGTAACTTGTAGAAGGGAAAGGAGCTCATTAACAATGTCCACTCTTGGTCACCCATCTCCTTAATTACTAACTTTAAGAAATTAAAAAAGTGATAATTTAAAGTCCAAGAGTGAAATTGAGTTTTGTAATTTTATTGGTACCCAATAAGTATTGGTAAGAACAGTTACTATAGGAAAATGTTTTGGATTAGTTGTACAAATTTATGAGGTGGGACATCTTTAAGAAAATATAGAGAAATTGTTCTAAATGACCACTTTGACTCTTGTGTAAATAAGGAATCCCACAAGGTTCATCTAGAAGCAAAAATAAAAAGACATTAAAAATAATCATTGAAATCTGATGTAACTTTTCAAGCTTAGAATGTGTACCCTTCTCTTAATATTTAAAATATTTTCATATTAAATTGTATGATTTCATAGGAAAAATATTTTTATATGTAAATTGAAATTAAAAAAATCTATATGACAAGCATATTGTTAAGCTATGGTATTATTTCTACTTCTCAAAAATAAATTATGATATTTATAAAATACAAAAAAAATGTTGTAATGTTATTTTTACTATTGTTAAATACTTATATTTTTAAAAATATAATATTAAATATCATAAATTTTAAAATATAATATAAATTACCACAAATATCAAATTCTTTTATAAAGTATCACAAATTAAAAAAAGTATATATATATATATATATATATA
>MU227731.1:205525-215650 GCA_018584345.1 Thuja plicata
TTTCTCTTTTAAATTAAATAAGGCTCAAACCTTAGGAAATATTGAATTGATTATGATTTGATCAAGGAAATTGATATAATTGATATTGTTGATATTTGAAAATATTGATTCAGTGATTTGATAAATTAAGAAATGGGGCCCAAAGTCTAGGCGACCATTTTAGGGTGCATACAGGCACCACCACTCTGCCTCTCCTCTTGGAAGGAGGGCCTCGGCTGCTGTCTGTCCTCCTTTGCTTGTCTCTACTACTGCTCGGTCATTGGCCACTATTCCTATGTGGCCTCCTGCCACTTTTGTTAAAGTTCCCCGCTTGGCTCTCGCAATATCTCCGAGGCGGGAGGAAGGAGAACTGGAGAAAGAAAAAGAAATAGATGATGGGTGGTCGCCTCTCGATCAGACCCCTGGGCCCAATGTTTGGGGCAATCCAAATGATAAAGATTCTCCTCCCTCTTCTGCTACTAGTCTCGTAACTTGAGGACTTTTCTTATATGTTTTTTTATGAATAGTTGTATGATTCTGGCATGATGTCGTGTGACTCTTCACAGGGTGATTTTTTTATCCCCCGGTCCTTTTCTATGAATATTGTACTTTTTTCTACATATTAATAGTAAAGGCCTCTATTCATCAAAATAATTTCCATATTAAACCAATATAAATATTTGTAAATCAAGAAGGTAAATTTTATAAAAATTAATAATTATTTAATTCAATATATATTTATTTAATTTCTAAAGAGTATTACTATCATATACTTTATTTCATCTTAAACAATTAATTCAATAATTATTTTTAAAAAATATGAATTACAGGATATATATATATATATATATATTTATAACTTAGAAAGATTAATTTATATTATAATATTATATTTATATTTCCACTATAATTGTATGGTTATAAATAATAAAATGATAACACAATTAAAAATAAGTTTATTAATATTCAATTTATTACAATCAAATTTTAGTATATTGTAAAATGGAAATAACTATTATTTATGTGAGAATAGTATATTGTGATGGTTAGATCAGTGTTATGATTCATGATAAAAAGATATAAACTCCTACATGATTACTATTGTTTAGTGTTCATTTTAAAGATGAGCTATCCCATCTATGAGTTCATGAATTCATAATTCTTTATTTACCATAAAGAAAAAAGAAAGAAAGTATTCCTTTCTAATTTTATAATTAAAATTATGAATAATTTATAAACAGAATGAAATAAAATAATTTTTAAAAATAGTAAATAAAATTCTTGAAAATATTTAACATGACATGAATTTCTACTCAATTTCTTGGTCTATTTAGGTGGAGTGAATCATTGAATTCAAGAAGTAGTGATAAACTCAAATTTGAATCTAGGTGGTTTGGATGGTAGTGCAACTAGTGCAGATTGTAGGGGTGGTGAAAGCCTTGTTTTCATCAATGGATAGGGTCATGTTATTCCCACTAAAGTCCCAACATGGGGGATAGACACCTCTGTTCTCAAGGATTGTGTTCCCTTGTGCTTGAATGATGCATGTGATGAGAAAAGTTGTAGTCCTAAAGGCTTTTCTCAAGTCCATCTTTAGTTGGGTGGTACATCAAAATAATCTCACCTTCAAACTTCTTTTCTTAGTGGGGTCTCTTCAAGTTAGATCCTTTCTAGACATATGGGCGAAGCTTCCAAGTGGTCTACCTTGTTTGTCTTTAAACTATAGAACAAAAGCTATTTGATCTCTAGTCCAAAACCTTCCATTCCATTCCAAACTTTTTCAACATTTCTTTAAGTTACTTTGTCTAAGAAATAAAAAAACCACTCTTGTTCTAATTAATTTGCAATCCAACGAAAAATTTCATCTCACCAATCATTGACATCTGAAATTCATTTTCCATTTCCTTAGAGAAATTTTTACTCATTACATCATTTCCTCCAAAAATGATATCATCAACAAACACTTCAACTATTAGAATTACTTTTTTGCTAGTTCTTAAGTATAAATTACTATCTGCATTACCTTTTCTAAAACCAAGACAATGTAGGTACATGTCCAATCTTTCATATCATGCTCTTGGTGCTTGTTTCATTCCATACAAAGATTTCTTCAATTTGCAAACCATGTCCTCATATTCTATCAAAGGAAATCTATCAGGTTGTTCAATATATACTACCTCTTCTAGATCTCCATTCAGAAATGCGGATTTTACATCTATCTGATATACTTTGAAGTCTGTGTGCAACATAAGAAAGATATAATCTTACAGCCTCAAGCCTAGCCACAGGCGCAAATGTTTCTTCAAACTCTATTCCTTCTTTTTGCGAATACCCTTTACAAACCAGTCTTGCCTTATTTCTTACAACCATTCCTTCTTCATTCATCTTGTTTCTGAAAACCCATTTAGTTCCTATAATATTCTTATCTTTGGGTCTCGAAACCAGTTCCCAAGTCTTATTTTTCTTTATATGTTCCATATCTTCCTTCATAGCCTTAGGCCAAGATTCATCTCTACATGCCTCATCAGTAGATTTTGGTTCAACTTGAAAAATCAAGAAAATTTAATCTCTTAATCTCGAGCTTTTCATCATTCCTCTATTTGCATCTCCAATAATTTGATCTTCAAGATTTTTTTCTTAACATACCTAGGAGTCTTAGGAATTTCATTAAGCTCATTTGATTCATCTTGACATACCTCGATGTCACAGTCAATCTCAAAAGATTCTTCTTGATCTGTAGTAGCCTTCTTGATCTCTGTAGTCTGGTTTCAGTCATATATTCTTTCCTGAATCTGGAACTTTTCATCAACCCTCATATTAGCGCTTTCAATCATCTTCCTCAATCTCATATTGAAACATTTATGATATTTTCTTCTAGTGGAATAACCATGGAAGATCCCATCATCACTTCTAACATCAAACTTTCATATCTCATCATCTCTTTTGATATAGCATTTACTACCAAATATTATGAAATATTTCACAGTAGGAGTATGATTAAACCATAATTCATAAGGAGTCTTACTTGTACCTTCTCTGATCTAAATTCTATTCAAATTATAAATAGAAATACCAATACCTTCTCTCCAATGAACATGAGATACATTTCCTTCTAGCAACATAGTTCTAGAAGCATCTAATATTGTTTTGTTTCTTCACTCTATTATCCCATTCTATTGTGGTGTTCTAGGAGTAGATGTTTGTCTGTATATAACATGCTCTTTGCAGTATGTATTGAACAAATCTCACGTAAACTCTCCACCTCTATCTGATCTCAAAAATTTTATCTTTAAGCCTGATCCATTCTCAACTTTTGCTTTGAATATCTTGAAATTTTCAAAAGCCTCAGATTTCTCTCTTAAATATGTAACCCACATCATCCTAGAAAATTCATTAACAAAAAGTATAAAATACCTTTCACCATAGTAAGATCTTTTTCTTGTAGGACCACACAGATCTGTATGCACTAGATCCAACTTCCTATTTGCTGAATAAGATTTGTTTTAAAACTGCTTCTAGTTTGTTTTCCCATTACACATTCTCTACACATGGTCTTAGAAGGTTTCACAATCTTCAATAGGTCTCAAACTACATTAGTCATACTTTCCTTCACAATATTATCAAAATGCACATGAAAAAATCTTCTATTCCATAACCAACTGTCATCAACCTTCGTAACAAGATAAGAAGTCTTATATGTATTTAATTCAAATACATTACCTCTAGATTTAGTACCAAATGTGATCAAGTCTCCTGACTTACTTCTGATAGAGCATTTACCATCAATGAATTTCAATTGATAACGTTTGTCCACTAGCTTCCCAACACTCAACAAATTATGCTTAAGTCCATCAACAGGTAATACATTGTCATTATTGGTCTTTCCATCCAGAGAAATAGATCCAACTGCAATGATAACTTTATCCCAGTATTGTCACAAAATCTCACAACACCACCATCATACTTGGTTAGTTTAACAAATTTATTTCTATCGGACAGTCAGATAGTGTGAACAACCACTATCTATGACCCTTTTTGATTACTTTTCAACATGTAACTCTAAGGCTCTTTATTCATGAATAGGTTTATGATCCTTGATAGCAATAAATCCAATCTCATCATAATCAATAGCATCATCATTAGAAACACCTTCACTAGCATAGTAACATTCCTTATCCTTTGAATACTTAGGTTTATAAAACTTAGATTTATGCTTTGGAACCCTTATAGGACATCTAGATGCAAAATGACCTATCTTATTGCATGAAAAACATTTCAGAGGTAACTTTCCTTCAAACTTAGCCTTACCTCTCTTTTCTCTTCTAGCGATTAGGGCCACAATTTCATCTAACTTTATTTCTTCTTCATGTATCTGTTCCTAGTCATCAACATATTCACTAAGCTCTTCTCTCAAATCACTACTGCTAGTGCTCGCAGTTCTTGATAAAGTCTTTTTATTTTTATGCACTATCGCCTTGAATGTTGTCTCAACTTTAGGTAAGGAATCTCCCATCTCTATGGCCTCAAAAGTAGTTAATTTTTCAATCAACATATCTCTATTAAAGTTCATCATCAAAGGTATGATCTCTTCTATATAGCTTGCACTTTAGTCTTGTAAACAGGTGTCAAAGATCAAAGAATATTTGTGATCACTTCTTCCTCACTGTCCTCACTAAATCTACCTCTAGAGTTTATGATCCCAATAAAAACCTCAGTAACTCTCTGTACATATGCTCTAATATTTTCATCGTCTTTCATTTTAAGATTTTCCATCCTTGTCTTCCAGTTCTGCAACTTTGCCTGCTTAGAAAAATTATCTCCTTCATATAATACTTCCAATCTTTTTCAAATACCATGTGCAGAATCCAAATCTTTAACCTCTATGAATTTACCTCCAGAGAGCACACTAATAATTTCTTCTCTTGCGACCATGTTATACAAAAATATCTTCTTTTCATCATTATTAGCTTCATCTAGTTCATCCTTAGCCTTCATCTGTATATCCTTCTTGGTAATCATCCAGTAGTCAATTCCCAAGCATAGAAAATGTGTTCTCATCTTGTTCTTCCAACTATTAAAGTTTTTCAGGATCAAACTTCATACTATCCTTCCTATAGAATTCCATCTTCAGGATCACCTCAAGTTGTTTAGATTTCTCTCTAAGGACTAGTAGCTCTAGTACCAATTATTACATGAATAACAATCCACCGACACAACTAAGAGGGGGGTGAATTAGTTCTAAGACAAATTATTAAATATTAAACTTTAAACATCAAAAATTTAATCCAAAGGATAATGCAATAAATGCCAAAACAACAACACAATCCTTTTTTGTCGAGGAAACCTTGTTAAAGGTAAAACCCTGGTGAGAATTAGCACCAACAAATGATGTACTTAGAGTAAAAATTATCCCTATTAAAAGATTTAACCCTGTTAGGAGCTTATTGATGCATTACAGTACATAGTACATGTTAAAGGATAGACCATGTTAAGAGTCAAGAGTAATAGTGGGCTCACTGCTCAGACACATTGCCTAAAGAAGGTTAAATCCACCCTCAAGACTTACAATTTGAAATACAAATGTATGTGAGATATATAATCCAGTGAACTGTCTGATAGCAACTATCTTTGCTTGGTCAGTTCCAACAAAGTAACATAATCACAAACTCTTCTCTACATCTAGTACACTTTTCACAAACAAGATCACAGCTTCCACACTTCGATGTCTCTTCCACAATCACACTTTCCAACAAGAAAATCTCTCACTTATATACCCTATTACAATAATAATTTAGGTCAACCAATTAGGCTTCCCCAATGCACAAATAACTACATAATCCCTTGCTAATATACACATGGTACCTATAACAAGTAAACATTAATTAGAATTTATCAAATATAATCCAAGATCCATAATCCTCCCTCGCAATCCATAATACATGCTACATCTCTGAAGTTGGCCCCAAATAGGTCTCCTCTAGAACATACACCACAAATGACATCACCAAGAGTCCTACGACCCGTGAATTATAAGAAACCTTACTTAACATGTCTTCTTCCATCCCTTAAACTCCCATAACCCGAATCCACACTGCCCATGAATTTATTCTCAAAACACAGAAACTAACTCTATCAATATGTCACCATCCAGTACCCAATCTTCAATAAAACATCTCTAACTCATCCAATATACAATATTAACCCATGCGACCTTAGACATAAGATTACAACACATCTTTTTACATATCACCATCTTCGTTCACTCTAAATCAATAGTACAATACCCATACACTTCTACCAGTCATCAATAATAGTAATCACAAGTCTGATCTCCATCCATAGAAACATATGTTGACATCGGTGACAAAACATGAATGCCAACAACAACATCAAAAACCAATTCCAAAGAATCTTGTGAATCACAGGATAAATGCTTCACAATACTGGATTTGGTCCAATGGGTGTGTGGTTAAGTACATTATTTTATTTTAGTCTGCAAAATCCTTTAATTGGTTAGCTATGTAACATGCTAGAAACAATGTTAAGTTTCTTCTGAACTTATTTCAAAGTGGACATGGAAAAGGAGAGAATGATGGAGCGGAAGCATGTGTGAAGAGAGCACTCCGACAACATGAACTTCAAGGTACATGTACAGTTGATGTTCAACTTTTTTGTAGTATAGTATGTACGTGTGTTCTATAATCTTCATTTTCTAGAAATAAATGAATTAGATTGATTAGGTGAAAATTATTTTCATGGTCTCTATATTATATTAGATTGATAGTTTTTTTTCCTTTATTAAAGTTTCTAGATCGAGATACTTTGTTTGAAAATTATGTAAGTGTACATTTTTTCTAAATTATCTATTGAAATAGAAATTAATTAGATTTATTAGGTTTTGAATAGTTGATCTATATTAAATTGAAATTAGACTTAAAATTGAAATTGAAATTAGACTTAGATCTCAAATATCTTTATATCTAGAGATAAAAATGTATAGACTACATGATCAAATATCAATTTAAATAACAAAATCTGTGTGTGTGTGTGTGTGTGTGTGTGTGTGTGTGTGTGTGTGTGTGTGTGTGGATCACAAAATATTAATGTCCATACATACTTATACATCTAGAAACGTAAAATGAAAATCAAGCATCTATCAATGTAAATATATGTACATATCCAAAAACATGTACATATATATCTAATATCAATGTCACATGTAAAAATACAAGAGGCCTATAGAGATAAACACATGAATACATACTAGATCAAATATCAATGTCACATGCAAATGTGTCTAAGTCAAATATCAATATAAATATATCTGGAAAATCAATAACTCAACATGTGACCAATGTTCAAACTATGCAAACAATAAATAATATAACTCTCAATGACCACCATCGCCATTGTTTCTGGGCCCGTGTGGATCCTCGTCCTACTATACCTAGGTCTGTATTTACATGTGTAAGATATGAAATGGGGTGTTTAGGAATTTTAGGAATATGTAAGGTGTTGAAAGAGGATAAGGTGATTTGATTGTTAATTGTTGTTTGATTTGATTAAAGTGTGTTGAATTCCTTAACCCTATTTTATACTTACTTGAATTCAATTGATTGTGTATTGCAATTGTGATTAGGGAGAAGATAAGATGTTCCTCTTTTATTCCCAAATGCACAAATGGAAGATCCAAGTTGATCAACCCAAAAGAAGGGCTAATGCACAAATGAATCAAATATTTGGAAAGGAGAATAAAAAGAAGGGAATATTAAATTCTGTTAATTATATGTATAGAAATGATATATGATAATAAACCTTGAAATATTGCAGATCAAAGAATGTTGTTTTCTGAGGTCTGTAGACTGTTTTTGGAAAAAATGACAGTTGATCCCGAACCAGAATGTAGAGACGAACAAAACCCAGAAATCATTTTCCATTCCAATGTCATCTTATGAAAAAGGTTTACCTTGACCCACAAATGTCAACCCTGACCCAATAATGTCGACCCTGACCTGCATAGGTCCAACACAGAATCTGTTCACGCCTTCCAAAAGAAAGACAAAAAGGGTATCTAGATTTGGTCTCAAATCTGTTGTTTTGAACCTGTTCCTGCAAGAAAAAGAGGATTGTTTGTTGTGGGGGAGGGTTTTGACTTGGTCAAACCCCAGTTTTGGAATTAACCACAAAGATATGTAATTGAAATTACAGAAATGGAAAAAGTAAATGCTTAAATTCACCTTGCTTGTAAAATTCCTTGTGGTGGATTCAAATCCTTGGATCCAAAAGTGTGCTTCAAAATGTGGAATGCAGAAAGGTAGGATGTCTTCAGTATCTTGCTTGTAGATCACCAACACCAAGTCTTGAATGGGTTCTTGAATCTATAATAGGCTTGGAAGAAGGTGGTGGAAAAAGGGCACTATGTAGCTTGAATCCTTCAATGGCCTCCAATGGATCTCCTTCATGAAAATGGATGTTTGAATGGATGAATGCTTTCTTGAAATCTTACTCCTTAGCTTGCTTGAATCACCCTTGAAGATAGTTTTCTTGATGATGTTTCTCAATTGCTCAAGGATGCATAGGCTTCAATAGAGGACTTAGAGAAAATGAGGGGAGAAAGGCTCCCTTTTATATGAAACCAGGGCACAATCTTCTAAGGAGGCCAACATAGGAGAATTAAATTTCCATTAAAGCCTTTACCCCTAGGAGAGGACATATATTAAATATAATTTAGGAATCAACACTTTGGAACCCAAAAAAGCCGACCCGAAAGCAGGAAAATACTTTTTGCAAAGACCGACATCCAAAACTGTGAGACCCTGGGATCTAAATCCTGGGTCAAGGTCGAGGTAAACCTTGACCTAGGTCAGGGTTGAGGTTGACCCTAACCTAGGTTAGGGTTGAGGTAAACATAGACCTAAAAGGTTGACCCTGACCCTGAAGCCCAGAATCACCAGTCTACAGTTCAGAATGCAGAAATCAGGCCAAACAGGAGTGGAAAGAGGGAAAGAACAGGGGGGAAGCCATGTCAAGATCAGGAACCCATTCAAAGCACTTTTCATGACCCCAAACTACTTACTCAGAAGGCTAAACAAGTCTAAAATGGAAGTGCTTCCATTTTTTGACTATACATTTAGCCCCCACTTTAGCAAGAATATGAGCTCAACACAAACTCTTGGTAAAGGAGAATATACAGAGAAGACAATCTTATTGGAAAAAAAGGGATAAAGAAACCCTCAAGCCCCCTAGGGACTTAAGTCTTTATGCACCCTAAGATCATGATAACAGAGACATCACTAAGTTAAGGAGAGAGAAAAAAGGGTGTGATTATCTCACCCAATGAGAACCTATCTCTCATTGTGTACCACACAAAAAGTGTAACTGGAAAGATGGAGTTGAACTTCCTAGTGAATGTGGCTACTCACTAGTCAACCCATCAGGGAGATCCACTCTTAAAGGGATCAAACTATTGTAAATTGAAAACTAGCGGGATCAAGAGATCCGTGTAAATTTAAACTGGAGGGATCAAGAGATCCTTAAAAATTAAAAATGACCATGCTTTAAGGATTAGTTTCTTTTAATCCATAAAGGGAAAAGTTTTAAATCCTGAAAACTATTTTGAACATGTGTGTGTGCAAAAAGTTAGTAGAGTGTATGTTACCACGTTAAAGTCATTGCTAACACTTTAACAGGAGCAATGGTTTTAATGGAAACATCAACAACTCTATGGATTATGTTTCCACTGTGAGATGCCCCCAAAGGAAGACAAATCAAGGGAAATAAACATACATAAGAAAACAAGAGGGATCTACCTAATGTGGGGTCAGTATAATCATAAGATAACATGTACATAGAAATATAATATTATTGCAAATGAATTGACATCATTCCCCAAAGAAAGTAGAGCTACAATCACAAAGAAGGAAAGAAACTTAAGTATTACGAAGAGGAATCTTTTCAGACCGCAACCTGGAGACAAAAAAGAATTAGTGCTACCATGTCACAGATCCAAGTAGATTATACAAGGAAAATAGTTAAAAACAATATCACAAGTGCAACATAACATGAAACAACATATAGAAGAATGTAGATACATATAGAAGAATTGAACAACAGTTGTGATTCCTTTATCACCTTGCACCAACAAAG
>MU227731.1:220724-244728 GCA_018584345.1 Thuja plicata
TATATTATATATATATATATGCAATTAATTGAATGTTCTTGAATCAAAATTAAATGGTTTCTTACCTACTCCAATGCACGTCTAATGTAAGATAACTCAAAAGAGTGCAAGGATATGACATCAGGATTAATGCCCTCATGCATAAGAAAATCTGACAATCCTGTGTAAAATTGTGAGGTTAAAGGTGTCTTCTATAGGGGAGGTGTCTATTCTTGAGGCAGTGTAAGGTCATACGCACTCTATCGTGGAGCCATAGGATGTATCTAGATATTGTCCTATCTAGAAGTACCTATATCCGCATCTCCCTGTGGAGGATCTCACAAACACTCTTTAAATGAATGTAGGAATATCACTCAGAGGAACCCCATGCAACATAGAATGTGCCTGATAATATGTCAGGAGATCACTCACTAAAATGGAGCTTAGGGTGTGCAGACGATCCTCTGGTAGTTGTGCTATCTCATTTGGAGTGGGAAGCTCAAATTGGATGTAAGGATCATAAAATGGACTAGAAGGATCAACGCATGTGCTCATCCAGGATCGGACCATGTACCTACCCAAAAAATTAGAAGAAAACTCATTGACTTGATTTGTGATGGTTGAAATGCTAGAAAACATATCTAGGTGTGCATCCTCAGCTACAACTTTTCCAGCTCCAGTGTGGGTCTCGAAACCTTTTGGAAGAACCAAAATGTTTTGACCCACCAATGCCCTCTTACTAGGGGGCTGTGGTAAATTAGGTCATCTACACTTTTCCTAATATCTCCCCCGGCCCTAACTGGCATGTGGAGGTAAATCTATGTAATCAACATTGTAACCCAAATGGAACTCTGCAAACAATTGTTTGCAGAAATATAGGGGCACCTCATCCTTTTGAGGCCACTTATGATGAGCCATCAACCATCTTGGATATATAAATGGGGCCACTATGTCATCTATACATTTCTTGATCCTGTATGCTCTAACCACCCCCTTATCTATGTAATGGATTCCAAACATGTTCTTAACCTGAGTAACAGTAACATCAGAATCAGTTGTCCTCCAACCCACACTCTCTGTGACAATGGTAAAAAGAATCAATTGATATGTCATCATATGGATTGTATCATTCATCCTTCTAAATCATACTCATCAACTTTGTGTGAATGGATGATGATTTCTCCCTATTAGGGAGGATAGCACTATTTTGCAACATTTGCTCTAGTGCAGTTAGAGCAGCATGCAATCTAGAGATAGTATGATGTCTACAACTATCTCGACTATATGGGGTACCATGGTGGCCCGAGGATGTTCATGAGGCTTGATCATCATGAATACTAGGCTCTGAACCTCTAGAAGCCATGGCACATGTATACAATATGACATGTTAATTCATGGATTTATATATAAATTTAAACATATAAAACATCTTCAACATGTAACACTTTTGAACAATAGTTCATAAATTAAACATTTATTACTTAAAAATGAAAATAATAATATATTACAATGCTAAGTGAAAATAAATTATATTTTTTACATATTTATAGGAAGAAAAAAAGTTGGGGCCCTCTACCTAGAACTTGGTCGAGTTTGGAGGGACCGGGCCGAGTGGGACTCGGCCACTCGGCCCATTCTACTAGGCCACGTAGGCATCATTTGGCACTGTGTGGTGCCTACATGGACTTAGACGTGTTAGACTCGGTCAAGTCTGACTGGGTTGAGTGAGCCGAGTTAAACTAAAAGATAATAGTCAACTATGGTTTTACCCATAGAGTTTATAACGCCTTGAAACTTGAAAGAGCAGTGCATGATAACTTGTTGGAAGTAATCATTAAGGCTTGATTTAAAGAAGGAGGTCATTAAAAACATAGTTGATTTACATCATCAAGATGCTTGCTCCAATATATTCTACCATATACGATATTGTAAGATAAATATTTAGTGGTTGATGGAGGGAGTGTTTATCTTACCAAAATGTAACAGGAGTGGAATAGAGATATGTTTATTAGAAATATATAATGTATTAAGAAAGAATGGTTTCATTGACTTGTTAATTGATTATCTTGAAACATAAGGTTTTGATGTGTAGATTATTCTTTGAATTACCTATATTGTATTAGATTCTTTTAACCTTGATTGAATTGAATTGATTATGTACTGTAATTGTGATAAGGGATAAGATAAGATGTTCCTCTTTTATTCCCAAATGCACAAATGGAAGATCCAAGTTGATCAACCCCAAAGAAGGGTTAATACACAAATGAATCAACTACTTGGAAGGGAGAATAACAAAGGAGATACCTTAAATTCTATTAATTATAAGAATAGAAATGATATATGACAGTAATTGAAGAAGTAGGAGAAATGCACTAACCTTGAAATATTTCAGATCAAAGAATGTTGTTTTCTGAGGTTTGTATTGAGTTTCTTGAAAAATTGATAGTTGATCCCAAACCAGAACGCAGAGATGAACAAAACCCAGAAATCTTTTTCCGTTTCAATGTCGTCTTATGAAAAAGGTTGACCTTGACCCACAAATGTCAACCCTAACCCAATAATGTTGACCCTGACCTGCACAGATCCAAAAGTGAGTCTGTTCTTGCAATCTAAAAGAAAGCCGAAAAGGGTATCTAGATCTGGGTTCAAATCTATTGTTCTATACCTATAACTACAAGAAAAAGGAGATTGTTTGTTGGGGGAGGGGTTTTCCTTAGTCAAACCCTGATTTAGGATTTAACCTTGAAATCAATGAAGTACAGAATGCTAGCAAGTAGTAGAATTGAATCTAACAATGGAGCTATGAAAATAGATATGTAATTGAAATCCAAATGTATGCAACTATGTAAGTATGATAGAAATGGACTTTAGAAACCATAAACCTCCATGATTGTATTCTTGAAATCCACTTTGAAGAGATGACAAAAGAGTCTTGAAGATGCACAAGGATCTTGAAGGAAGATCACACCACCATGATGGCTAGATCTAGGGTTTGGAATGATGAATCTTGAATATTTGCACCTAATCCCTTCAAAGGCTTGAAATCTTGAATCCTTGACCTTTAATGGAGAACTTTAATTCTTGAGAAGAAGACTTGAACACCTTGATAGCTTGGAAATGGATGCTTGAACTTTTTGCTTCTTGACAAAATCTTAATTAGAACTTTTTGCACTTAGAAGACTTAGAGAAAATGAGAGAAAGAGGCTTCCTTTTATATGAAATTAGGGCACAATCTTCTAAGGAGGCCTACATAGGATAATTAAATTATAATTAGACCCATGCCCCTAGAAAAGGACCTATATTAAATATAATTTAGGGATCAACGCTTCAGAACCCAAAACAGCCGACCCAGAAGCGGGAAAACTAAATTTTTTATGAGCCCCGACAGCCGACAAGTTTCCTAATTTGAAAGGGGGACCCAGGTTAGGGTCAAGGTAGACCCTGACCCAGGGGGCCAGAACCCCTGGAAAATATTCCAGGTGGGGTAGGAGGTTCCCGAAGAGGCCCAATCAGGGTCCTGAACCAGCACAAGAGCATGAGATGATGCAGAAATAGGATGATGATATGGTAGAGGTCAAAAATGTCCCCTAAGGAGGGCTAAACACTCTTAACATGGAAGTGCTTCCATTTTAAGATGATACATTAAAGCCCCACTTTAGCGGGAGTACAAAAATCGAATGTGCTCACGGTAAAGTTAGAGTAAAAGCATCCTAGTGGATTGCAACAAGATAGAATATCACTAAGTCAGGGATATGAGCCCCCAAACCAAGGATTCTAACTCAACATACATACATTAAGATATGGGAATAAAGAGAAATCAATCATAGAAGAACATACATGCCTACATAAGTAAGACGAGAACAACACTATAGATATCATAGCTTCATGATCTAATCCTACTAGCATGAAAGCAAAAGAGAGAAAAGAGATAGTGATTACCTTGCCTAGTAAGATGCCCACCTTACTATGAATCACCATGGAGGGAGAGCCCAATAGGTTCACCCATAAACTGTGTTTGTAATTTTAAATGCGTCTTCTAACGGATTTTTGAAAATATCCATTGATCAACATTCTTGTATCACTATGGAATATAAAATGCATGTCCATTCAGGATTTAGCAACTTATGTGTGTTACCTTTCGAGGATTTAGCATATTGTAAAAATAAAAAGGGTGCATATCTTTTTAGGGTTTAGCAACTTATGTGCATTACCTTCCAAGTATTTAGCAAACATAAAAGTAAAAATGTGTGTCTCTTAAGGATTTAGCAACTTGTGTGCGTTACCTTCCAAGGATTTAGCAAACATAAAGTAAAAATGTGTGTCTCTTCAGGATTTAGCAACTTGTGTGTGTTACCTTCCAAGGATTTAGCATACTAAAAAATGTAAATAAATGTAAATTATAGTACAAGGGAGACCCTATGTATGCCCCTCTCCTTATCATGGCTACCCACTAGGAAGGATAAGGAAGAAGAAGAGAGGATACCTACTTCACAAGGTAAGGAGATATCCAACTTAACAACAATGTAAACCATATTCTTAGCGAAGAGTATTGACCCTTACATCTAAGAACATAGGTAAGTGTGGAATGGATATGTCACTTATGGAAAAAGGATCCCCAAAGAGGAAGAGATCTTATCAATAAGAGCCCTACCAGAGAGGAGTACCTAGGATAAAATTTCATCTTCTAAAGAAAAGAGAGAACAATGATTCACTCAACAAGCCCCCTATGATCAAGAGGAAGAGGAATCCTTGAATGAAGGATAGCAAACTCTAACCAAAAAGCCAGGGCATGAGTTTATAAAGAACATACTTTGCAATATAAAGAAGAGGTAATGACCTAGGGAAATCACCTCTCAAATAAGAAGGTATCAATGGTCAAAACATATATCTTTATAAGGAAAATAATGTTTCCAACATAAACAAATGCCACTAAGCTAAGGAAAGTAGATCCTTAGATACAGGTAGAAGGAGATAATACCTTTCCCCCAAGAGATGATGGAAAAGGATATATTTGAATTATATCAAAAAAGTTATAAAAAATAAGAGATATCCTTACAAAATAGATGTCCTAGAAAGAATATCATGAGTGTAGTAAGTTATAAGGATAGAATGCAGAAAGAATAACCAATTATACTCAAAACAACATTCATATTAAGAGGATAATGGATCCTATAAGACTGGAATAGAATACCTCTTGCCCCCCAGTTTAAGAGACAAGAGGAGAAACATATTCTAACTTGTAGAAGAAGAAGGGGAATCCCCTATGTCAAAATTATGAAGAAATTGTAATACCGCTTGGGAATAAGATATAATTCCACGAGAAGCTCTATCTCTAACATATAATTTGAAATGCACACAATCAGCAAGTAAATGTTTATTACTATTGTGGAAAGGATATTTGTATTTATGTAAAGCATTTCTTGGAATAGGTTTAAAGTTTTCTTTCTTTGAATTCATTAAGTGAACATACACTTTCTTAGCCACATCTTGAGGAGTATCAGGATGATCTAAAGTAGGTGTTGGAAGAAGAATATCAAGAGGAGGACGATAATTAATATTAGCCACATGAAATTGAGAAGATGAATAACATATACCATGCAAATCATGTTTAGGAGATACATTGAACGGATTTTTAATGCCATGTTCATTAACACCAAGTCCTAAACTCTTATAACCTTGTTTATCTACCATAGTGTATCCAGTAGTATACCTATCTTGCATAGCATCTATGGGAGATGATTGATTATGATGCTTATGAGAGAATGTTGTGTAAGGTGGATAAATGGTTTTAGGAGAAGTTTCTTTGGATTTCCCTTTATTATCATCATGGATAGGATAAGAAGGAGAAGGTAAATCTAGAAATTCTTGCACATCCTCATCTTGTACCATAGTTTGAACCTTAACAAAAGTATGAGAAGAACTAGGGATAGAAGATGGAAGAATAGGAGTGGGATTAATAGAAATGATTGGATTAGGAAGGTTAAGATTAGGATTAGGAAGATTAGGTAATGGAGTTTCATCTACCAAATTCTTCACATAATCTAAAAGAACAATAATTCCACTACACAAATCTTTAATTAAAGTTTTGAAAGTAGGGACACTAGTATTGGTCAATCTTAGAATAGCATAAGAAAGTGAAACATGAAGATTGAGAAACATGATAAAATGGATGACACTCTCATAGACATCAAAGGTACTATAAAGAGATGCTAAAAGAAGTATAATGACAAAAATTGCCATACACCAAAAGAATTTCATGATTAAAATGCAAGAAGTGTTTTTGTATTTATAAATGTGAATTGTAATCTAAGATGTAAATCTAACACCAAAGAGAAGGAGTTGTCTATCACGAGTTCACCAAAATGTAAGATAAATATTTAGTGGTTGATGGAGGGAGTGTTTATCTTACCAAAATGCAATAGGGGTGGAATAGAGATATGTTCATTAGAAATGTATAATGTATTAAGAAAGAATGGTTTGATTTATTTGTTAATTGATTATCTTGAAATGTAAGGTTTTGATATGTAGATTGTTCTTTGAATTACCTAGATTGTATTGGATTCTTTTAACCTTGATTGAATTGAACTGATTATGTATTGTAATTGTGATTAGGGAGAAGATAATATATTCCTCTTTTATTCCCAAATGCACAAATGGAAGATCCAAGTTGATCAACCCCAAAGAAGAGTTAATACGCAAATGAATCAACTACTTGGAAGGGAGAATAACAAAGGAGATACCTTAAATTCTGTTAATTATAAGCATAGAAATGATATATGACAGTAATTGAAGAAGTAGGAGAAATGCACTAACTTTGAAATATTGCAGATCAAATAATGTTGTTTTCTGAAGTTTGTATTGAGTTTCTGGAAAAATTGATAGTTGATCCCAAACCGGAACGCAGAGACGAACAAAACCCAAAAATATTTTTCTATTTTGATGTCATCTTATGAAAAAGGTTGACCTTGACCCACAAATGTCAACCCTGACCCAATAATGTCGACCCTGACCTGCACAGATCCAAAAGTGACTTTGTTCGCACAATCCAAAAGAAAGTTGAAAAGGGTATCTAGATCTGGGTTCAAATCCGTTGTTCTATACCTGTACCTGCAAGAAAAATGAGATTGTTTGTTGGAGGGGAGGGGTTTGCCTTAGTCAAACCCTGATTTAGGAATTAACCTTTAAATCAATGAAGTACAGAATGCTAGCAAGTAGTAGAATTGAATCTAACAATTGAGCTATGAAAATAGATATATAATTAAAATCCAAATGTATGCAAATATGTAAGTATGAAAGAAATGGACTTTAGAAACCATAAACCTCCATGATTGTATGCTTGAAATCCACTTTGAAGAGGTGATGAAAGTCTTGAAGATGCACAAGGATCTTGAAGGAAGATCACACCACCATGATGGCTAAATCTAGGGTTTGAAATGATGAATCTTGAATATTTGCACCTAATCCCTTCAAAGGCTTGAAAGCTTGAATCCTTGATCTTTAATGGAGAACTTGAATGCTTGAGAAGAAGACTTGTTCACCTTGAGAGCTTGGAAATGGATGCTTGAACTTTTTTCTTCTTAACAAAATCTTGATTAGAGCTTTTTGCACTTAGAAGACTTAGAGAAAATGAGATAAAGAGGCTTCCTTTTATATGAAATTAGGGCACAATCTTCTAAGGAGGCCTACATAGGATAATTAAATTCTAATTAGATCCATTCCCATAGAAAAGGACCTATATTAAATATAATTTAGGGATCAACGCTTTGAAACCCGAAACAGCCAACCCGAAAGCGGGAAAACTAAATTTTTGATGAGCCCTGGCAGCCGACAAGTTTCTTGATTTGAAAGGGTGACCAAGGTCAAGGTCGAGGTCAAACCTAACCCAGGGGGCCAGAACCCTTGGAAAATATGCCAAGTCATGGGGTAGGAGGTGCCCGGAGAGGCCCAATCAGGGTCCTGAACCAGCACAGGAGCAAGAGATGATGCAGAAATAGGATGATGATATGGTAGAGGTCTAAACACTCTTAACATGGAAGTGCTTCCATTTTAAGATGATACAGATATGTTCTCAGGGTTTAGGGTTTATGGTTTCCTTAGGTAATTTTTTTACGGTTTTTTCACTATTGTGATTTTTTTCAGCATTGATTTGATAAATCCCACTATTATTAAAAGAAGTATAAATCAGTCGTATAGTAGATAATGATAATGAAAAAAGAAAGGGATACAATATACAATATCCTTCGAATACCTCAGTCATACACATAGAAAATGAATACAACCTAGACTATTGTTAACTTGCTTCCACCCATTCACTTTCAGCACTCATTCTATGATAAAATTTTCTTATACCACTTATATTTACAGAGCACAAAGCATGAAAGGCTAAAAACCCCATTTCACACATTTAAATTATTGGATTTTAAGAATAAAATCTGGTTGTCTTGGTCCTCTTTTGTTGACTTCTAATTTAATTCTCCTTTGTTTAATGCTGATAAGTTTAAATTAGATTTTTTTTTCTTGTGGATTTTGAGAGATAAGTTCAAATCAGATATTTTCAATCTGATTCTGTCTTTGGATATAGTAATTACTTTATAAAAAGAATAATTTTATTATTCTTCTACATGTATGTAAGAAGAATACAACAAAAAAAAATTAATGTTTTGTTTTATCAGAGAAATTTTTGTAATGACAGTTATAAATTGATTATTCTATTAAGAAGTGATTGCTTCAGATAATCTTTTAAGAGTTTTGAGAAGCTCTTTGAATTTTGTATGCAGCCCTAGATAGCTGCAAGTTTATTTTGGTTGTAGTAGTAATTTCTAAATTAATAGAAGCAATAAGAAATTGCATATCTCCACCTTTGTTCTGTGTTTATGGTCTGCCATGTTTCAGGGTTTCTTGAATTAATTCATTTCTAAAACAAAGCCTCTCTGTGTGAGTTTCCATAATATAGATTGAGTTTATATTCTCTACATGGTATCAGAGCTTATTGGCCCTCAATCCTTGTGAGTTTGGACATTTGTTTTTCTGGTTATTTGAATTTCTTGCAAAGGAGACATGGCTGGAGATGGAGGAAAGAGTTGGCAGTAGCCACCATCCTTCAATGGACAAAATTATGATGTTTGGGCAAAGAAGATGAAGACGATAATGGTTGCAAATGATTTATGGGAACTTATGATCAATGGATTTGTGGATGTAACTGACCCAACTCTATTTTCTGTCCTCACAAATAATCAGAAGACTCATTTGAAGGATTCAAGGAGGAAAGATACAAAAGCTTTGAGCTTGATTGAAATAGCCTTGATAGAGGCCATCTTTCCCAGAATAGCAGCAACTAATTATTCCAAAGAAGCTTCGGATATCTTTCATACTAGTTTTAAAGGGACTGAAAAATTTCGTGTGGTGAAGCTCCAAATGCTTCAAATACAAATTGAGACTTTTCTCAGGAAGGACAATGAATCCATTTTATATTTTAGCTCAAGACTCTCTAGTTTGATAAACTAGTTGAGAACCAATGGAGAAACCATGGAGGAGCAAAGAATAGTAGAGAAAATTTTGAGAAATCTGCCCTCAAAATTTGATACTCTAGTTATTGCCATTGAAGAGGAAAAAGGATTTCTCAATATTTGTTGTTGATGAGTTAATGGGTTCTTTCCAAACCCATTAGCATCGCATAAATAGATAAGAAAATTCTTCTCAAGAGCAAGCTTTAAGAGCTCAATCCAATGCATGAGGCATGGGAGACGTGAAGAAACAACTCTGGAAGAGGATCAAGAGGCAGATGTCGTGGAAACTTTGGATAAAAAAATGCAGGAGGATAAATCTCAAAATGAGAAGCCACAAATGAGGGAGCTATCATCTCTCAGAATAATTATAGAGGAGGAAAGAAGAACAATAGCTCAAACAAGAGTAATATTGAGTACTATTATTGTCATAAATTTGGGCATTATAAAAGTGAATGCTAGAAGAAGCAAAGTGATTAGTCAAAGAAAAGTGCTAATCTGGCTGATGTTAAATTGGGTGATGGAAATAATCCCACACTATTCATCATGTACAAGATTGGTGAAGAAGGCAGCCCCAAAGTCTGGTATTTGGACAGCGGTTGTAGTAACCACATGAGTGGTAATGAAAGTCTTTTTTATTTCATTGATAAATCTATAAAGTCTAAAATTACAATGCGAAACAATGGAATTGTTCCAGTTGTAGGAAAAGGATCTATTATGATCCGCACCAAGCAAGTTGAGAAATAAGAAATTCAAAATGTTTATTTTGCCCCTGGCATAAAGTACAATTTGATGAGTGTTGGACAACTCACTCAAAATGGATATAAAGTGCTTATGGAGAATGACCAATGTGTCATTTATGAGAAGGATGGGAGTAAGAAAATTGTTGCAGCATACCAAATGACAAAGAATTGAATGTTTCCATTGAAGGCAGAGATGTGTTTCTCTTCAATTTCAGCAGTTGCATCTTCCAAGAAAGCATGTACAATAGTACAACAATCAGCCCTCAAGAGTGTGACTAAAAACCCCTCCAAGCTATGGCATTTAAGGTATGGACATCTTGGCTATATTGGTTTAAGTTTATTGTCTAAGAAAAGAATGGTAGATGATTTTCCATGTATTAAAGAATTCAGTAGCAAGTGTGAGGCTTGCATTTTGGGTAAGCAACATAGGCTTCCCTTTAATTCTAGAAACTCTAGAAGGGCAAGAGCACCCTTAGAGTTGGTGCATTCTGATTTAGTTGGCCCTATGCAAATCAATTTCCATTGGGGGGGAGTACTTATCTTATGATCTTTATAGATGATTTCAACCGTAGAACATGGGTATATTTTATGAAAAAAGTAAATCTAAAGATTTTGATAAATTTTTAGAATTTAAAGCCTAGGCTGAAAAAGAAATTGGACATTATGTTAAATTCCTAAGTTCAGACAGAGGGGGGGAATATAGCTCCAATCTTCTTGTAAAATTTTGCAAGTAGAATGGCATAAAGAAGGAGCTAATAGCCACTGATACTCTGCAGCAAAATGGAGTGGCTAAAAGAAAGAATACGGCCATGGTTGAGATGGCAAGAAGTATGATGAAAGAAAAAGGACTCCCAATTGAATATTGGGGAGAAGCTGTAGCAACAACTGTCTATTTGATAAATAGAAGTCATAAAAATGCAGTCTGTGACAAGATTCCAATGGAAGCATGGGAAAAGCATAGATGGACAGATGAACAATTGAGAGTGTTTGGGTGTGTAGCATTATGCACACGTGCCAAAGGAGAAAAAGAAAAATTTGGATGACAAGGGTGTGAAGTTTATCTTCATGGGATATATTCTTGATTCAAAGACATAGATTGTATAACCCACTCACCAAAAAGATCATCATTTCAAGAGACGTGGAGTTCATTGAGAATGATTCATGGGATGGCTCGATATACACATCATCAAGAACTTCAAGTAAAGTGCATATTATTACTGAAGATAGTGAGTTTAATAAGAAGAAAGATGATATAACAATAGATATAGAAGGCTCTAGATGATTGCAAATTATCCCTGCAGAGACTAGCAACAACAATACTGAGAGTTTTGATCCCAATCTCACCTCCCTAGTGCAAAGAAAGACCAAGAGTCTAAGGGAGATTTACCAATATGAAAGGTATGAAACTAAATTTAATAAAAATATAAATCTTGCATTATTTTCTCATAGTGATCCAATTTATTTTGAGGATGCTGACAAAGAAGAAAACCGGTGTAAGGTCGTGGATGAGGAAATGGATGCAATAAAAAGAAATGAAACTTGGGAGCTAACTAATTTACCTCCTAACAATAAAGTTATTGGGGTTAAATGGGTTTACAATACCAAGAGAAATGTTGAAGGAAAAATAGATAGGCATAAGGCTCAATTGGTGGTCAAGGGGTGTAAAGAGCAATTTGGCAGAGATTATGATGAAACCTATGCCCCTTTTGCAAGAATAGAAACCATGTGTGTTGTCATAGAAATTTCAGCCTAGCACAAATGCATGCAAAATCAGCCTTCTTGAATGGAGTGTTGAAATAAGAGGTTTATGTGGAGTAGCTACCTTCTTATGAAGTTTTGGGTCATGAAGGTAAAGTGTATGGGTTGAAGAAGGCTCTTTATGGGCTTAAGAAAGCTCCACGGGCATGGTATCGCATAATTGACTCATATTTAATGAGAAATGGCTTTTTGCAAAAGCAATGGTGAGCCCACTCTTTACATCAAGGTTGCCAATGGTAATATTTTAATTGTTGTCTTGTATGTTGATAATTTAGTTATTACTGGGGATGATGATTTCCCCATTGGTAATTTTAAAGAGGCCATGAAAAGAGAGTTTGAAATGTCAGAGTTAGGTCTCTTAAGATATTTTGTAGGCATAGAATTAAAATGTAAATGCATGATGGAATTTTTATCTCTCAAGAAATATATGCAAATCAAATCTTGGAGGAGATTTAGAATGCAAAGTAGCAAGTCTGCCCCAACACCAACTATAGTAGGCTTAAAATTAAGCAAGAATGACTGCAGCAGCAATGTGAATCTGACTTTATTTAAAAACTTGGTTGGAAGTTTGATGTATTTAATAGCTACTAGTCTGGATATAATGCATGCAGTAGGTTTGATTTCCAGATTTATGGAAACTTCAAAGGACTCCCATTGGCAAGTGGGAAAGAGAATCCTAAAGTATTTGAATGGAACCAAGGGATATGGTGCAGGGGCACCTTGACCATGGGACATTTATTGAAATATTGAAGTCATTTTAGAATATCATCAAGTCATGCTTAGAAAATGTTTATTCCTTGCAATGTAATATATTCCAAAGACATTATATGAAAAATGTAATCAAAAGGATGAATAGGAATATGAATGGTCATAGAAGTCAAACCATTTTGTAACTATCCAATATGGTTTTTAAATAGATTGCACTATGTAATAGAAAGGGAGTCGGAGAGAATAGGTTACGTGAGATAGAGTAGGGATTGTCAAAAGCATTAGGCTCCCTGGCCTCTAGCCAGAGATCCGTCTAATATGTATTCATTTGGATTATTAATGGAATATACTCTTATGGAATCGATGAATGGTCTTTCAGATTTCATGAATAATTTTTCTTCATATCTTAGGAAGATCGGTCTCGTAGTTTTCTTATGTTCTCCGTTTCAAGAGTTCTTATTTATGGATTATTATATATTTATATTTTAGTTTTGTGATAGTCCCATTTGGGATGTTTGCGAAATGGTTTCATTTGATAGAGGGATGATTCTAAAGACCGAGCGTTAGTTCTTGAATGTATTCGAGTTTGAAACATTTATCCAAAACCGTTATATGCATTTGATGATTGATTTTGATCTATGAAAATAATATTGAAAGGGTTAGTGATTTTGTCTATGCCACGAGAAAACCAAAATGCAGTGTTGAGATGGTCGTGTTGGAAGGAGGCCCGAGGAAGAGACCTTTGGTTGCGGAATGGTTGGTTTTGAAGAAGCTGAGGTATATTACATGCCCTTCCTAAAGTGACCAATGAAGACCATTATGTTTCTAGCTTGACATCAAGAGATAGAACAGGTGGTGGACTTATATACATACATGCAGTCTATTTAAAGACCATATTGGACCGTTACAAAATGGTTTGTCTTGCATGACCATTCATATTCGTATTCGGCCTTTTGATTACATTTGTCATATAATGTCTTTTCAAATATATTACATTGCAAGGAGTAAACATTTTCTAAGCATGGCTTGATGAGATTATAAAATGACTTCAATATTTCAATAAATGACCCACAGTCAAGGTGCCCCTGCACCAGGATATGGTATTTTATATACTGTACCAAATGATTCTAGATTGATTGGTTACACAGAAAGTGATTAGGAAGTGAGTTTGGATGATAGGAAGAGCACTTCCTAATATGTCTTTCACATGGGTTCAAGTGTAATCTCATGGGCTTCTAAGAAGAAACCCATAGTTTCTCAGTCTACAGCAAAGGTTGAATATATAGCAGAAAATGTAGCAGCATGTCAAGCTATTTGGCTGAGAAGAATCTTGGCATATTTGAAGGAAGAACAAGAGGTGGAACCACAATATTTTGTGACAATATTTCCTCAATAGCTTTATCAAAAAATCTTGTGTTTCATGGAAGAAGCAACAACATTGATATCAGGTATCACTTTATTAGAGAATTAGTTGAGAATGGTGAAATAAAATGGAGTTTTGCAGGTTAGAGCAACATATAGCAGAAATTTTCACCAAGCCATTGGGCATTGCAAGTTTTGAACGCCTAAGGAGAAATCTGAGCATGGTCATTTTGGATCAAGCATGATCGTATTGTGTTTTTTTTTGCTCAAGACAATGGGTGAGTGTTGGATTTTCAAATAAAATTTGATTGCCTTGAGCCTCTTTTGTTGACTTTTAATTTAATTCTCCTATGTTTAATGCTGATAAGTTTAAATCAGATTTCTTTTTCTTGTGGACTTTGACAGATAAGTTCAAATCAGATTTTTGAAATCTGATTCTGTCTTTGGACAGCAATTACTTTATAAAGAGAAGAATGTTATTCTTCTACATGTATGTAAGAAGAATGCAGCAGCAAGTTTTTAGTGTTTTGTAAATGCTCTATTTTATCCGAGAAGTTTTTGTAACAACAGTTATAAATTGATTATTTTGTTAAGCATTGATTGTTTTAGATAATCTTGTAAGAGTTTTGAGAAGCTCTTTGAAGTTTGTATGCAGGCCCAGATAGCTGCAAGTTTATTTTGGTTGTAGAAATAATTTCCAAATTAATAGAAGCAATAAGAAGTTGCATATCTCCATCTTTGTTTTGTGTTTGTGGTCTGCCCTTTTTTTGGGTTTCTTGAATTAATTCATTGTTAAAACAGAACATCTCTGTGTGAATTTCCAGAATATAGATTGAGTTTATATTCTCTACAATAATTATACATATAAATTCAACGTAAATATGAAGAATACAGTATAAAACCTAAATTAAAAACATCGAACTTCAGAAAAACTATATAACAAGACAAGCTAATCGCAAAACTGTATAACGAGACAAGCAAAATTGTGTTTGGAGTCTTTTTGGATACATCAATTCATGTCCACCGTATTTATGTACAGTTTAGGTTGTATTCATTTTCTTTCTCTATTACTTATCCCTTTAGTTTTTTATTATCATTATATATAATATGACTGACTTATACTTCTTGTGCTACTAGTGGGTTTTATCAAATTGTCACCAAACTAGCCTGCATTTCAGAGTGTAGCTTGTGCGTCTAACACATCTGTGAAGTAGTTGTATCAGTAGGCTATAGCCATCATGAGATACTTTTTTCATCACTTGTGTAGAGGCGCAATGGTGATAATAAGCTGATGAAAGTAATATCATCCAATACAAAATCAGTCGGCCATAATAATTATACTGAAATGGCCGAAAGAAGAAAAAAATGCTATTATTTATGTTCAACAAAACTGAATCTTATATAAGAAATTCTGCAATGAAGGCCCATCAATATCAAAATCAACTCTGATTAGACTTTCAAGAGAACATATATCAAAATCAAGAAAACATATATTAAAATTGGAAGGAATTAATTCCTACCACTCCACACGTCCTTAATGTAAACAGCCTCTCCTCGGGATAAACTAGAATTAAATAAAAGATCAGTCAAAATTGTTAAGGTTCCTAAATAAATGACACACTTTTCTAGTAAGAAAGAAGTTCCAGTTCTGTTCAGTTTATTCAACATCATCTTACTCAACAGTTCTGTTACGTACAGTTGTTAGTTAATTACATATTTCTCTCTCTTTGTTTGTTGGGATAAACTCTCTATAAAAGAGAGGTATTGTATCTTATTTTCATTAATCAATAAACGATGAAAATAAAAATAGTTTGTTATTTTTCAATCTGTTGTAGCAACTCTATTTCTTTGTGTTTGTATTTGTTTAGTTTCTATAACTTGTGGTATAGAGCCAGTTAGATCTGAGGGGATATTTTAATTTGAAGATAGATATGACGTCAAAGAGAATGCAAAAAAGGAAGAAAATGTTTAGGCTTGGAAGCATCACCTGAGGTTTACCTAATTTTATGATGAAAAGAGTTTAGAGCGCCTATATAGAAAGGAGATTGTAAGGTAGATTATGTTATATTATGTTGTATTTATTGTTCATTTTGAAGTTTATTCTATAGGAAGTTTATGAATAAGTGTCTAGGTTGAGATGTAAGGAAATGATATCGTTAAACGAAGAAGCATTGTCTTCAAATTTGGGTAAGCAAAATACTTAAAAAAGATTAAAAATACTTAATCTGCTAAACACATTTAAATATGAGTACAAACACTCTCTCTCTCTCTCTCTCTCTCTCTCTCTCTCTCTCTCNACTCTCTCTCTCTCTCTCTCTCTCTCTCTCTCTCTCAGGCGTACACTCTATAGGGTGCACGCCCTATGGTTTATATTGTGGGTGGGCTATAGGGTGTGCGCCCTATAGCCCACACACCCTATGTACGTATGGGGGACCAAAAATGTATTTGGCACCTTTTTTGTCCCCCACCTTCATGCATATACGCTGATTTCACATTGAGGAGTTGGAGGATTGATCTTTGGTCTGGGTTCTATAAGTCTAAATCTAGAGGGGTTATTATGCCCCTCCATTCCTTTGGTTCTTGTTCCCCTACTCCTGCACCTCCGCCTAGTCCTATTTGGAGGAAAGATACTTATAATGTCTCGTTCTGTTGGAGCATTGGTTGGATCTTTGCTTCTACCTCTCTTTTTTGGAACATTGATTGGAACATTTCTTGTGCATGTCTCAGTTCGAACACAAGTTGGAACATTTATTGTGCCTCTCTCCATTGGAAAATTGTTTCCTCCTCTACCCCTACTCGTGTCCCTACCTCTACCTCTACCTCTAGGGCTTGTTGCACCACCCAGGGTAATAGGATTCATTGAATCTTCATCTATCATCATCTGCATATGTAAGGGTATAGAGCCTCCTCCATGGGATCCAATTATCTGGCCATTTGAATGCGATTGACCTCCAATATTCTTTATGGTGGATTGGAGCTCCACTAAAATGTTGGACTCCTGATTCTCTAGCCTGTCCATTACATCCTGAACAATATTAGGATGTTTTTGAAGCTTAACCTACCACAGGGTGATATAGTAGCTCTTCCACGCATTGGCCCAATTGAATATAAAAAAATATTTAGCAAATGATCGATTCCACCATTCTATCTTCTTATCAGCATTTTAAACAACACAGCCAAATGGTCAGTGTATAGCATTGTCAATTATTATAGGTATTTTTACATGCATGCGCAACTTTACTAATGTGTGAAGTTGATCCAAAGTACTGATCAAATAAATTTTATTCTTTACCATCAACCTTCAGATAAATTTTGATTTGGAGAGTTTTCAAGTGTAGCTTATCGGTCACCTTTTCTTTATCGGCCTTTGGAGAGCTTTAATTAACTTTGAACTTCCCTATCAATGTTTTATGAAGAGCTATGAACCTAGTTTGAACTATAATCAATCATGTACTTATATTTTACTTTTGAAGATTCAATATAGGGATTATTATTCTAAATTAAATCGATTAGATTTGCACAATCTATTGGAATTTAAAGCTTAAATTTATCGTTTTGATTGTGTCTATTTTTTAGAATCCAAAATAAAAAAGGTTTCATATCACACTTTGTGATCCATCATCAGCATGTAAGAGATAACAAGATATGTAAAAATAAGATGCACACTAAAAAGAAAAGCTCACTATATTTAAGGCAAGATAAAATTTGATGGATGGCATCTAATAAAGATGAGTGAAACTAGCTGAATGGATTTTCAAGATTTATCAAGAAAGAAAGTGTATAAACAATCCAGAAGATTTTGCGAACAATTAAGAAGACCAAAAATGGAGGGAAAGAGGAGATTTAAACCAAATCAAAGAATTTTTTATGTGGTTTCCCTACCTAGTTAAGAGGCATTATAGTACTAGGGACAACAAGTGTAACATTCTAATGATCATCTTCAATCTGCAGAAAATTCAAAGGACAAGTGCATTCACAAAGATATCTTGTATACATCCTAAATCAAGATAGTCATCAAGGTGAGGAATATGATTGAGTGAAGTGGAGGCACAACATGGACTTTGGATTAAATCTAAAAATTTTAAAGAAGGAAGAGTAAATTGGAAACATAGAAGTAAAACTTATTTACAATATGTGAGAGCACTATTTGCTGAAGATTCAAGGAAAGGGGATATATATACCTGCCTTCTCTATAAATATATTTCCATCCATAATCTAGGACAACCATTCAAGTTTGAGGAGAAAGATAGATGATAACATTGTTCTTTAATGCTATATGCTAAAGCCAAATACAAGAAAAAAATTGTTGAAGCATTACAAAGCTTACCTAACATTATGTCACCTGTTCAAAATAATGAGGAAGTAATCATTAGGTAAATGACCATTAAAAATGTGTGGAGGATAATCAGGAAAATATAGATATCACATGTTACTAGGAGACTAGATTAGAGAGTAACTTGTCAAATCATTTTTTTTTTCCATGACATAACCCATGGGCTAGCTGAAAGATTTGGTGAATGGAATAAAAAACCAAATAATGTATGGTGAGACAAGTAGAGGCATAGAGGCATTGAGGCGTTCATTAAAAAAAATTTAAAAAACTTCAAAAAAAAAATTAAAAGATAAAAAAATTGGGACCAAAACCAATGACCATACACATGGAAAGGATGAAATATCACTAATTGGCCTACTTCATGCCTTCTTGGATGTGAATAATGTGGTCAAGGATACTATGACATTTGATGAAATCCATTTTCTGTGGTTTGATAATAAATTGAATCAAATAATAGATATGAAATGCTGAAGCCTTGGTTGTAATTTTGAAGGAGTTATTCAAAGGAATAATTAATCACCAATTACATATTGGTTTAAGGTTTCTATCCTTAGTTATGAATTGTGTATTTATTCTGTTTATGAGAGACCCTAAAGAATTAGTTGTGAAAACTTTCTAGTATACCTAGAAAAGATTAGAATTGACTCATCCCACATGTGAATCCATCACATCTCAAAGATCTATACTTAACAATATAGAAGGATGCTTTTTATAGATCTATTAAGGTGAGATGTCCGTCACGAAAGGCTCATTGTGAAGTGGAAATATGTGTTGGAATCACATTCACATAGTGTTTAAGATATTGATAGATTTAGGCTAAGGTTCTTATTTCTTATTAAGTCATCTACTAATAATGGTAGAGTAAAGCTTTATGAATGGGAGGATGTTTACAAAGAAAATAATTAACATTCTTTAATGTGCTAGATGTTTTGTGACACTTGATAATCTTGAAAGATTGAAAGATTCTTTCAAAAAAAATTCTCCACTTTTAATCTTATTAAAGTGTATATAAAATTAGCTCCAAATATGGTTGAGGTAGCATTTTATAGATGTAACTATCTACACATTAAATAAATATTAAACAAGAAACTTGGTATTATATGTATCATAAATTATGTATTATATGTATCACCACCTTGATTGTGCATGGTTTATTTGCAATAATTTACAACCCATTACAATGAGACTTCTCAAAGGCCTTCATAGGACTATGTCGCCTAGACAATATATCTTTTACTTTGCTAGTTGTAATCAATTACTTGGTAATCCTTCATTTTATATTGTCCCCTTTTCAATATTATTTTACTTGATTATGCATTGAATGTCAAATGATAATCCCCAAGACATTGTGATAAAAGTCCACTTGAACACGTCTCTATGATTCTTCAACCCACATTGACTTGAATATCCCATACATTTGAAATATTAAGCCTAAATCTAACTTTGAAATTTTTTATAAATCTAATTATGAAATATCCTATAACATAAAAATAAATAAATTATAAAAATATAAATAAGAATAAATTTAAAAAGAAAAAAGAAAAGTAGAAAAGTAGAAAATTTAAAATGAACATATTAATAAAACTATATATTATAAAAAGAAATCTTTTAAAATTCACAACACCTAAATATTCATAAATTAACTCTTAAAATATATATATATAACAATTTAAAAAAAGTATAACACCCTTGATTAACACAATAGTTTATCCCTAAAGCTCTTCAACTAAATCTGTCATTCCCCTCTCAAAATTGATTTATAATTCTTCTCTCAAAATTAATTTTTAATTCTTCCATCCAAATCTTTGACAAATAATTAAAAAAAAACAAATAATACCACCTTCCATCCAAAGCTTTAAGAAAATCATTCAAATGAATAATATACCCAGCTCAATATCATATATTTCAATTCCTAGATTAGTTATTAATCTCTTGTCCAACTCCTTTACACATCATCTTAGGGAGACACACTCAGATGTATGAGAAAGATCTACATTGCATCCCTTCACTTAGTTTTAATAGCCAATTATGTACTCTATGAGTCAGTTACCCACTCATGTACTCTATGATAGAGTTGTACTTCTTTTACTGCGAGTTGCTGCTACTGGTCTTTAACAAACATAAACACCGAATCGGTTAGCATTATAACTTGTAATTTACCTTGGGTATTATGAAACTAAAACCTTGGGAAATAATGGTTCTATACCTTCCTTGTGTATACATTATCATTCTGATAATAGTTCATATGCTCCACATGTTACAATAGAAAATATTTTTATCCAAACATGAGGTTGTGATTATGTATTATATGACTGACTTATACTTCTTTTACTACTAATAGGCTTTATCAAATTACCGCCAAACAGCTACACTGTATTTCAAAATACAGACAGTAGCCTGTGCGTCTAACACGTCTGTGAAGTAGCCTATTGTATCAATAGGCTATAGTGATCATGGGATATGGGATATTTATCTACATGAGCTTGTGGAGGGGTACAATGAACTGATCATTGTGATAATGAGATAATAAAAGTATCCCATCAAGAAGTCCCATCAATATCAAAATCAATTTACATTAGACATCAACAATGATTTTTTTGGGCAAGTTGTAGATTATATAAAAATAACAAACACATATAGTATAGGCCACAAATGAGGTCCTTTTAAAAAACCAATGAAAAACATTACACTAATCTGAACTGTAGGAATTCCAAATTCACTATCCAAAATATTTAAAAATCTAAAATCTAAAAAAATGGGTTATCTACAAAAACATATCTAAATATTTAAAAATCTAAAGAAATGGGCAATCTTAAAAAATATATCTAAATATTTAAAAATCTTAAAAAATGGGTAATCTATATGTCAGAAACTATTTCTTTTAAAAGACCTGATTCTTGATAAGAAAACCTCTAGCTTGATGGATTTCATTTTCCTCATGAGAACCCAATATATGTTCATAGCTGTGTGGATTGACCACATTGTTAGTAGATGTAAGATAAGAAATAGATTAATTGTGTTGTGTTGTTGTTTATTATGAATTGATTATGTTACTAAGAATGATTGATTGTTGATTATCTTGAAATGTAAGGTGTTGATGTGTAAATTGTCCTTTAAGTTGCCTAGAATGTATTGAATTCCTTAAACCTAATTGAATTATATTGATTAAGTATTGCAATTGTGATTAAGGAAAAGATAAGATGTTCCTTTTTATCCTCAAATGCACAAATGGAAGATCCAAGTTGATCGACCCCAAGGAAGGGCCAATGCACAAATGAATCAACTATTTGGAAGGGAGAATAACAAAGGAGATACCTTAAATCCTGTTGATTATATGTATAGAAATGATATATGATAGTAATTGAAGAGAAAAGAGAAATGCACTAACCTTGAAATATTGCAGATCAAAGAATGTTGTTTTCTGAGGTCTGTATTGAGTTTCTGGAAAAACTGACAGTTGATCCCGAATCGGAACATAGAGACGAACAAAACCCAGAAATCTTTTTTCCATTCCAATGTCATCTTATGAAAAAGGTCAACCTTGACCCACAAATGTCAACCCTGACCCAATAATGTCGACCCTTACCTGCACAGATCTGAAAGTGACTCTGTTCATGGTTCCAAAAAGTTTGTCGAAAAGGGTATCCAGATCTGGTCTCAAATCAACTGTTTTGCACCTGTACCTGCAAGAAAAAGGAGATTATTTGTTGTGGGGGAGGGGTTTGCCTTAGTCAAACTCTGATTTAGGAATTAACCTTGAAATCAATAAAGTACAGAATGCTAACAAGTAGTAGAATTGAATCTAACAATGACGCTATGATACTCAAATAAATATGTAATTGAAATTCAAATGTATGCAAGTATGTAAGTATGAAAGCTTGGACTTTATAAAACATAAACCTCCATAAGTGTATGCTTGAAATCCACTTTGAAGAGATGATGAAAAAGTCTTGAAGATGCACAAAGGATCTTGAAGGAAGATCGCACCACCATGATGGCTAGATGTAGGGTTTGAATGATGAATCTTGAATGTTTGCACCTAATCCCTTCAAAGGCTTGAAATCTTGAATCCTTGATCTTCAATGGAGAACTTGAATGCTTGAGAGGAAGACTTGAACACCTTGAGAGCATGGAAATGGATGCTTGAACCTTTTTTCTTCTTTACAAAATCTTGACTAGAGCTATTTTTGCACTTAGAAGACTTAGTTGAAATGAGAGAGAAATGCTTCCTTTTATATGAAATTAGGGTACAATCTTCTAAGGAATCCCACATAGGATAATTAAATTCTAAATAGACCCATGCCCCTAGAAAAAAAACTATATTAAATATAATTAAGGAATCAACACTTCAGAACCCGAAACAGCCGACCCGGAAGCGGGAAAATTGAATTTTTGATGAGCCCTGGCAGCCGACAAGTTTCCTAATTTGATAGGGAGACCTAGGTCAGGGTCGAGGTTGACCCTGACCCAGGGGGTCAGAACCCCTGGAAAATATGCCAGGTGGGGTAGGAGGTGCCCAGAGAGGCCCAATCAGGGTCCTAAACCAGCACAGGAGCATGAGATGATGCAGAAATAGGATGATGATATGGTAGAGGTCAAAAATGTCCCCTAAAGAGGGCTAAATTCTCTTAACATGGAAATTCTTCCATTTTAAGATGATACATTAAGCCCCCACTTTAGTGGGAGTACGAAAATTAAATGTGCTCACGGTAAAGTTTAGAGGAAAAGAATCCTAGTGGATTGCAATGAGGTAGAATATCGCTAAGTTAGGGATATGAGCCCCCAAACCAAGGATTCTAAATCAACATACATACATCAAGATATGGAAATAAAGAGCAATCAATCATAGAAAAATATACATGCCTACATAATTAAGACAAGAACAGCACCATAGATAACATAGCTTCATGATCTAATCCTACTAGCATGAAAGCGAAAGAGAGAAAAGAGAAAGTGATTACCTCGCCTAGTAAGAAGCCCACATTACTATGAATCACCTCAGAGGGAGAGCCCAATAGGTTCACCCAAAAACTGTGCTTGTAATTGTAAATGCGTCTTCTGACACCTTTTGAAAATATCCATAGATCAACATTCTTGTATCACTATGGAATGTAAAATGCGTGTCCATTCAGGATTTAGCAACTTATGTGCGATACCTTTTGAGGATTTAGCATATTGTAAAAATAAAAAGGGTGCGTATCTTTTCAGGATTTAGCAACTTATGTGGGTTACCTTCCAAGAATTTAGAAAACATAAAAGTAAAAATGCGTGTCTCTTCAAGATTTAGCAACTTATGTGCGTTACCTTCCAAGGATTTAGCATGCTGTAAAAAGTAAATAAATGTAAATTATAGTACAAGGGAGACCCTATATATGCCCCCCTCCTTATCATGGCTACCTACTAGACAGGATAAGGAAGAGAAAAGAGAATACCTACTTCATAAGGTAAGGAGATATTCAGCTAAACAACAATGTATACCATATTTTGAGCGAAGAGTCTTGACCCTTACATCCAAGAACATAGATAATCATGAAATGAATATGTCACTTATGGAAAAAGGATCCTCAAAGAGGAAGAGATCTTATCAACAAGAGCCCTACCAGAGAGGAGTGCTTAGG
>MU227731.1:247713-272531 GCA_018584345.1 Thuja plicata
TTTTTTCTTCTTTACAAAATCTTGACTAGAGCTTTTTTTGCACTTAGAAGACTTAGTTGAAATGAGAGAGAAATGCTTCCTTTTATATGAAGTTAGGGCACAATCTTCTAAGGAGGCCTACATAGGATAATTAAATTCTAATTAGACCCATGCCCTTAGAAAAGGACCTATATTAAATATAATTTAGGAATCAACGCTTCGGAACCTGAAACACCCGACCCAAAAGCGGGAAAACTAAATTTTTGATGAGCCCCGGCAGCCGACAAGTTTCCTGATTTGAAAGGGGGACCCAGGTCAGGGTCAAGGTCAACCCTGACCCAGGGGATCAGAACCCGTGGAAAATATGCTAGGTGGGGTAGGAGGTGCCCGAAGAGGCCCAATCAGGGTCCTAAACCATCACAGGAGCATGAGATGATGTAGAAACAGGATGATGATATGGTAGAGATCAAAAACGTCCCCTAAAGAGGGCTAAATTATCTTAACATGGAAGTGCTTCCATTTTAAGATGATACAGTAGATACAATGTTGCCAACTTGAAAAGCTTTAGGGTTGACCTTCAGCCTAGTTTTTATAGGTCTAAACATGCACCCTCATTCCTCTGGTTGTGCTCTCTCAGATGGAACACTGGTTGAATCATTTCTTCTACCTTTTTTATTAGTAACATTGTTTCTGTCGCTCTCCATTAGAACATTGTTTTTTCTAGTAGGAAAAATGTTGTTAACTTGAGGAGTTGGAGGGTTATTATCTGGCCAGGGTTATATAAGTCTGAATTTAAATAAATTTAGGGAGGTTAATACACTCCCTAATTCATCTAAGTTCATCTAATTTCAGACATTGTGCCTGAAAGGCTTCTATGTTTTTAATCATACCATTAGCCAAATGGGAATGAGAAGAAACATCTCAATCTTGGAAAAAATTTCCCTTATCTTGGAAAATTTCTTCGAGCAACCCTCTGAAGAAATGTATGATTCTGACACCCTTTATGGAGTTACCAATGATTTTCTAGGTCTCCCTTCCCCAACTTGTCTGTATAGATAACTCTCAAATTTCTCTTCTAAGTTTAGGTTAACCTGATTTCAGAAAAAAGTGGCCACTTATAATGTTTTTTGTATACCATAGTGGCGCACATACCCATCTAGATCCTTTGTATTTCTTAATTTTAGACATTTTAGGTTTTATTCTTTTCACCTTCCTCACTATCAATACTGAGTACAAGAAATTTATGTTCTCATTTTTGAGCTTGTTTGAGGAATAATAGGGGAAATATTCATTCTTATGGATCTCCTATGATTATTTTTGTAGCTTTCCACAAATTTACAAGGGATTCTATATCTACTACACATCAGAGAGAGAGAGAGAGAGAGAGAGATATGCACCTAAATTAATACTAATAATGGTATAAAAAATATTTAAAAATGGTATTAAAAATATTAAACAACATGAGGATGTTTATAGAGAATTTTTTAAAATTCTTAAATGTGCTAGATGTTTTGTTAAAAATTCCTTGAAAACAATTTTCCCAATTTTGATCTAATGAAACTGTGCCCAAAATTGAGCTCCTAATAAGGTTGAGGTAACATTTGATAGATGCAACTATTTGCCTTTGTATTTAATAACATTTGATAGATGAAACTATTTGCCTTTCTATTTAATAGTTGGCAATAAAGAAACTTGGTATATAATGTGTACCATAAATTGTATATTTAAATTTATCTTAATTTTTGTTGTCGCCACTTTGATTGTGCATGATATATGTGAAATAATTTGCAATCTAGTACAATCAGAATTCTTAAATCATTCTTAGATTCCTTAGTAGGACCATTTTGCCTAGAAAACTTGTATACTTTAAAATTTGTTAGTTGTGATTAGCAACTTGTTAATCGCTTGTTGCATATTGTCCTATTTTCAATATTTTTTTGATTTGCTTATCCATTGAATGGCAAATGTTGAGCCCAAGGAACTAAAGATGTAATTTGACTTGTTAATTCCTTGTTGCATAGTGTCCTCTTTTCAATAATTTTTTGATTTGCTTATGCATTGAATGACAAATATTGAGCCCAAAGCACTAAAGATGTAATTTCACTTGAACATATCTCTATCAAGTCATCAGCCCACATTAAATCATAGCCTTGCATCTAAAATATTTATACTAATTCTAACTTTGAAATCGATTTTAATTCTATTGGTCAAATATTCTAAAAAAAAATTTAAAAATTATGAAAAATAAAAATAAATGAAAAGACTTCAAATTGAAATATGTAACCATACAGATTTGTCTTTCTATAAATTATCAATTACTTGCTCTAAGCCCATGTAAAACAACAATCTCAAACTAACATTTGAATTATAATATTTAGATTTATAATTCTCTGACTTAAGGTACAACTCCCTATTTGGTCTTCAATGAATTTTGACAATCACAAATTGCTTTTGCAAACACACACTTTTAACGAGAAAGCAAATAAGGCTTTTGTTACATTTCATACATCAACATGTCATGAAAACTAAATAAAAGAAAGATATATCAACACTAAATGAAGCTCACGGACTTCAATTTCAAAACTTACTTACTGAAAATAAAATTATACTAAAGCAAACTACAGAAAAAAAAAATCCACTTGAAACAAATTCCCAATATTCAAGAAATATCCCAAAAGAGATCAATATGCTAATATAAACCAACGGATTCACACAGCATAAATTTTTGTTCCATTCATATCAAAAATATACTTCCAAGTTTCTTTTTTGATTAACAAACTAACTGAAAAATGCTAAAAACTATTAAGTCTTTCCCTAACTTAACCAAAATTACCATCATCCAAATACAGATTATCCTGGCTATAAATAGCCATCAGTTTTAGGATATAGGAACTGACATCCTGAGATACACTCTACGGGATTCAGTATATAACTATTTTTTACAAAATCGCCCTAATTCAAAGAAAACATAAATTATGAAAAACTACCAAAAGTCTGTGATCTGTGAAGCATGATCGCGAAGTGGTGGATGCGCTGGATCCCTTTGATTGGTCCTGTGAGGTGTGAACAATGCGGGAGCTCCTCCATTCCTTATGTGCCTCTGTAATGCTGATGATTGTGGACTGGTGTGACAAGGTAATATGAATTACCCTTTGCCTCAAAAACTTTTTATCTTTGCGGACCTGGGCAATTTTTTGTGTGTGCGCCTTGAGGTGGTCGCTACATACTACCAGCATAGCTTCCATATTGGCAAGGGTCATGAAATCATCTCAGGTGATGTCTTTAGCATCTCTGATGGTGGTAACTTCACGTTCAAACTTTAGTAACAATTCCTCTGGTCCTTTGATACCCTGATTATCTTCTTTTATAAGCAAGATATTCAAACATTTGAGGTCTTTGTGCATGATATCCATCAACCCCTTTGATTCACTCAGTAGGTGAGTAGTGATATCATGACCTAATTTAATAATGGAGATCCTCCACTCAATGCTCTTAATGGAGACATACAGAATGTCTTCATCCAATCCCAGAATGGGCTTCTCAGTCAAGAATTTACCCACTCCATATTTCTCTATCTCATGGAGTTGATTCATCACCTTCAGCCATTTTTTCTTCTCTTTTTCCCACTCTGTAAATCCTACCAGAATCTCAGCAACAATTGAACTAACAACTTCGTGATTTTTAACCAACTGATTGATATAGTTGCTTCCCTTCTGTACCATCACTTGGATCCATTTTGTATAAGCATCCGTAATTAGTTTGTTTTTCTAGATTTGGTCCAGAGTCTTCCTAATATCTAGTGAATGAGGATCAAATGACTGTGAACGTATAGTTAAAGGGAGAGGATTAGGGTCCCAAACTTTTTGAATAAATACAGCCATCCTTTTGATTGTTTCTTTCAACTCATTCTTAATCCCTCTCATCTTTAAAACTCCTGTGACTTTTCCAAGTGTTTAGCATCAGCTACTCCGGTCACATATCTAGGGTATATCTTCTCAATTTTGAAGTCATCCGCAGTAGCTTCATAAAGTTCTTTATCATTCTTGGGAAGTGCACGTTCAGCATACTAGTACCTTGTTTTGTCATCAATGTCCACCCTGGACTCTGTCCTAATCCTTTTTGGTTTCTCTGAGGAACCCAAACATTTTCTCACCATATCTTCAATTGGCAGTGTTATTGGTAGGATATTTCTCTTTTTGTTGATGGATGTTTCTAACCTTTTCAAGATGGGAATTGGCGACTACTAAGAGTTTCCCATTTCATGTGTTGGACTGGTGGTCATAGAAATTGTAGAATCTTTAACTCCCTACTGATTATCTTTTTTGAAAATAGCTTCTTCTGACACGGAGCATTGTGTGTTCTCATATGTCATCAAGGAATCCATCTCCTCGAGATCAGTCACTTCCTTTTCTTCAACTGGTTTGATTTCTTATTTGAGATTTCAGCTTCTAGAAATCCTCCTAGACGAAGCTAGACGAGAGGGCCTCTACTTCTTAACTTTAGATTCAGCAACTTTTTTATTTTTAGGTTTAGATGGCCCTGCAATAGAAACATTTTTATTAGAACTTGGAATAGATTTTTCAACATGAGCATTAAGAACTGATCCCATGGTGTTGTACCTTTTGTGAGGAGGTGGCCTCTTACTTGCAATCCATCTTTCGGTTCTTTTTATGACATAGAGAGTCTTAATGGGGATACTCTCTCTTTCCTCTATATTCCAGTCAATTTCAGGGAGTGGTAACCCCTGAACCTTCTCTACATAGTGTTCATCTATTATCTCTTCTTCTTTCCCCTATTCTATTCCGGGGGCATCAATGCCTATTTGCAACTCAACTATTTGATTAAGTGTAAATCAGCACCATGACCTTCTTCTGACTTAGAAATTATCTGCACAATTCTCCAAGAAATCTCCCATCTGAGGAACATGGAGGAATTCAGAAGGAAAACTAAAATTCCAAGCAGTATATGCCCTGATATCAAAGTCTCCCCTAGCCTAGAAAGTCTACAGTTTTAGTTTGTTCAACTCTTTCTCTAAATTAAGAGCATCAGAGGAGTTCTTGCAAGTATAGAAACCAAGTTTTATAGGAAAACTAGATTTAGCTTTGTACATGGGCTAACTGGCGACCAGCCTTAGCTATAAAATGAAAATCTAGAGCATCTCTAGGCAATTTGAATGGTTGTCCTTCGAATCTGCCAACTCTTATGTAATTAAACCTTTTGAATTGTATGAAAAAGCTCCCAAAAACATTAGCAAAATTCTTAGCATCCTCTGACATTCTTTGTTCAATGTTTCCCTCCAGTTCATAAATCAACCTTCCCAGGAAAACACCATTTACTTCTATAAAACTGTCAACATGGAAATCCTTCTGTAGATGAGGATAGTAATCATACACCTTCATATTGGGGACAGGTAATTCATGATACAAGTCATCCCATTTTCTAGTACAGGCCAACACATAGAACAGATAAGAAGACATATAAAAACCATTGGCTCTTTCTAAATAATTTGCTAGTTGATGTTGGAGTTCATCAGCAATTCAGTCTACCCAATCAATGAACTTTTTCCCTCCCAAAGTTATCTTGATAAAGAAATACATCCAATCATTCCAGTAATAAGCGTGATTATTACCTTTATTCATGTTCAGCAAAATCACTAACTCTACAACCTTAGGCTTGAAATGATCTATTGTAAGAGGTTTAGCCAACCTTGATCCTCCCCTTTTTGCTTCCAATAACCATTTTTTGGCAATTTCATTTCTATAAACCTGTTTCTTTGTCGAGAAAATAGAGTGGGAGGATGCAATGGTCCATCCTTCATAAGGGTCCTTTTCTGGAATGCCCATTGCCATAAGGATGACATCTCTATTTATAAAAGTTAGGGGGCTTCCATCAATATTCTTAATACATCTCTCCTCCCTATTATACCTCTTAACACACTCCATCACTAACTTTGGACAAGGGGCCACTAGGGGAAATGTTGTTGCATCAGCTAGACCACTTAACACCACCTTCTCTATTATAGAACCAGAAACAGGGTTCTTGATTTTACTACAAATTTCCTCTAAGGCACCTATTTTTATCATCGTATCATCACACTCAGGTAGTGAATAACCAAAGGAGAGGTTCATCCAAAATTTGGGAGTGGGGACTTCATATTTCTTATGGAAAATACTTATAAAAGATCGAGATTGCAGAAGGAAAATAGAGCCTTTCAATATTAAACTTTCTCAAATGGCTTCAATTTCGAACAGGGACTCTGGAAGAGAAAGACACTAACCTGGAGATTTTGAACAGTCTAAGCTTCTCAGGATTAGAGTATACCTTCTACTGCTCTGCCAATTTGACTTCAACAGAAAAACTTCACTAGAAGACTGATAGCACAAACTCTCATTTTATAACTGATTTTCTCACAAAATGCATAAGATTTGCATTTAATGACAATGCGGGCTCTTAATTAAATGCGATAAGAGTACTTGCCTAATGCAATCATTAAGTATTGCACCTCTTAAATGATTTAAATGACATATAAGTGTCACATCTAATGATGATTATATCTGCGACATGCACGGATATAATTTTTGTCTGCCAGCTGTCACTTTGGTCATGTCACCGATGTCCTTTCCTTCTTCAACACGCAAGCTTTGGTTGAACTATGAACTTTGATATAAGCTTGTTCAAAAATTAAGTTCAATGGGTAATAAGGCATTGCTTCCTTTTCGTTTCTTTTTAAAAAAACATGTGAGCGGCGAAAAAGACTAGACTCAACTACGCTTTATGCAAGATGAAGACCGCAATTGAACCTAGAACCTTGAACTAGTTAAGTTCAAGATTCAGAGTTCAACGGTAGATATGATTTTGCAAACCACGCCGCTTGTTTTCACATAAAAGCAATGAAAGGCAAAACACACCGCAAGGCGACTTTGAACTTTGAACCTTGAACTAAGTAGGTTCAAGATTCAAGTTCAACCGGCAAGGAGAAAACACAAACTAGACTGAAAGATATGATGACATTTTTACTTTTAAGATGGAAAACTCATGATTTTAGGAAATGATAAAACCTAGTGTATGAGTCAAAAATCATGGGTAACAATGGCTACGACTAGGGACAAGGACTCTTGAGGATGCAGGATGAACTTAGTAGCTTTGGTTTCACAGACCAGGGAGTCAACCGAAAAGGGACTCCAAAACAAAAATGAGATAGAACAAAATGTGAAAAAGAAATGAAAGAAACACACTACAAGGAAAGAAAGCCAAAAAGATGGAAAATATACAATTAGGCGATAAAAAGATAATTACATTTGGTACAGCTTCAGATCTTGACCATTAAAGGTCAATGGTAGAACTGTGCCATCTTGATGCTCGAGAAAAAATGAGTTACTTCCCATGGACTTGCTGATAATAAAGGGCCCCTTCCATAATGATTCGAATTTGTTGTGAGTACCTCTAGGTTCTCTCCTTTTATCCCAGAGAAAAACCTGATCTCCTTCCATTAAATTTCTTGGCCTGGCCCGCCTATCAAAAAGTTTCTTCACTCTGGCCTAATGTAATGCTATTCGGTCCACCATCTCTTATCTTTTCTCTTGGATCTTATTGAGATACATAATTCTCTTTTCTAAACCATCCTGGAAGATTTGTTCCTCAATTAATTTCTATAACTTTGATGTTGCCAGCTCTAAAGGTAGATATAATTGAGCTTCAACACCATACACTAACTCAAATGGAGTCATTTTGATTGCTCTTTTAGGAGAATTATGATCTTCCCAGAGATCCTCATACAATCTCTTATGCCAGTCCCTAGTATTATCATTCACCAATTTCTTCATAATTGATATCAGGCTCTTGTTGCTCGACTCTGCCTGACCGTTCCCTTGCGGGTAATAATCAAACACGTGTGAAAGATGGATACCATTATCATAGAAAAATAGATTAATTTCTAAAGAAGAAAAATTGGTAGCTTTGTCTGTGACTAATTTTTGAGGGATGCCAAACCTGACCAAGATATAATTTTTGAGGAAATCACATACTACCTCTGATTTTGTCTTCCTAACTGGAACCGCTTCGACCCATTTAGTGAAATAATCCGTAGCAGTCAGGATGTGTGTGTGTCTGGCACTGGAAGGAGGAATGATTGGACCAATGAAATCCAATCCCCACTATTTAAAAGGCTCTTCAATAACTATTGGCCTCAGAGGGAGGGCTGCCAATTGTGGTTTTCCAGTGAACAGCTTGCATTTTCACAGCTAGTTACCCATTTGTATGCATCTGCGAACATCCCTGGCCGGTAATAGCAACTTCTTAGAATTTTGAAAGCAGTTATAGTTTATGAGAGGTGACCACCATAGGCCTCATTATGAAACTTTGTAAGCAATTTCTCCTGTTGTTCCTTGTCAACACACCTTAAGAAAGATCCATCAATTCCTTTCTTGTATAGGATATCATCCACAATAACATACTTTGCAGCCTTGATTTAGAGGTTTCTTTTCTCCTTAGGGCTTAGATTCTCTAAACAGTCTCCATATGTCAAGTAGAAAGCTACATCTTAAAACCATGAGTCTCGTAGACCAACAAACAAAGTGAGAGGAACATCATCTTCAGGTACATTGTGAGCCATCAGTTTGCATAAACCCTGCCCTCGAATTAACTTAGTCAGTCAAATATTTAAATCAAATTCTTGAATCCTTGCCACCCAAGTAGCTCTATTGTCCTTGCCTATGTCTTGTTGATTCAGAACATCTTTGACTATAGAAGAAGGTACATACATAGTAGAGTGTGAATGTCAAATATAAAATATGAAATATTTCACAGCTTTCACTACTACATATGCTTATTTCTTAACCATAGGTTAATTTAGCTCATGCTTTTTTAGGGGTATGCTCATGAAAGCAATGGGTACTTCCTCTCACTTATCATTCTTCTACAATAATATCCTAGACAGGGTATACTCTGAGGAGTAACAATAGATAATGAAATCTTTTTTTATAATTAGGGTTAATCAATGTAGGGGCAAACACTATGGCCTTTTTAACATCATCAAATGCTTGAATCGCTTCTTAACTCCATTTGAAAGGGTTCTTTTCACTTAAGAGACTCACCATATGTTTAGTCATTTTGGCGAAGTCTAGAATGAACCTCCTAAGAAAATTAGTCTGGCCAAATAAAGACTTAACACCTATCTGGTTAGAAGGCAAACCTTTTTGTTGGATAGCTTTTACTCTCTCAGAATCTATCTTAATTCCATCTTTTGAGACAATGTGACCTAACAGCTTCCCTTTTGTAACACAAAAGATTGATTTTTTAGGATTTAATGAGATCCCATGCTCTCTACACCTTTGTAAAATAGCTCTCAAATCCTTCAGGTGATTTTTATGCCTTTTAGAAAAAACTGTCAAATCATCTAGGTAGATGACAATCACCTTTTGAATTAGATGGCTAAAAGAAGAATCCATTGCTTGTTGGAATGTGGCACCTGCATTAATCAACCCAAACAACATGTGACTATAGGCGTATGTACCTCATGGTGTGGTGAATGATGTTTTATGTTGATCTTTGTCAGCTACCTTAATCTGGTTGTAACCAGAAAACCCATCTAACATGGACATCATTTCTGTGCCAGGCACTGTTTGCAATATATGATCCATCACAGGAAGACCATAATTATCCTTTAAACTACTCTAGTTCAAATTTCTGAAATCCACACAAATCTTTATCTCACCATTCTTTTTCCTCATAGGTACTATGTTGGCTATCTAGGTGGAATGATGAATAGGATATATTATTCGAGCTTGCGACATCTTCTCAACCTCTTTTGTATTATTTTAGACACTTTAGGGTTATAGCTTCTCAGCTTCTACTTAAATGGTGTGGCACCCGACTTTAAAGGGATGTGATGTTGAAATTTACCTCCTTTGAAATTCTTCAATTCCTGGTAGGTGATGTAATACAAAATCAACCCAGTCCTCCATTCTCCAAAACTCTCCATTCTTCCTTAATTCTGATTTGATGGTACCCACTCTTCAAATCCAACTTGGTGTAGTACCTTGCTCCTCCCAAACAATCCATAAGATCTTCAATCTTAGGAATGGGAAATCTGTACCTTATAGTGATCCTATTCATTTCCCTTGAATCAGTGCAAAGCCTCCACTTACCTCCCTTCTTTGATGTGAGAACCACTGGCACCACACATGGGCTAATGCTTTGTCTGATTAGACCTTGGTCCAAAATTTCTTGGACTTGACTAGCTATCTCCTTGTTTTGATCAGGAGTCACCTTGTATGCAGCTTTATTTGTTAGAGATGCTCCTAGTATAAATTCAATCTGATGACTTATGATCTAGGAGGTGGTAACATTGCAGGTGAACCATCACTAAATATGTCCTTAAACTCCTTCATTAACTCCTACACTTCCTTTGGTAATGGTGCTTGTTCCACCTTCTTCTCTTCACTAGGCTTAATCATGATAGCATAGTGTGTTCCTTCTCCACTCTTTACTGCCTGCATGTACTCTTTACCTCCTTGTAATAAGACATTAGATTGACTTTATACTAGGAGCATCTCTACCAAATAAATTTGTATACAAGGTGACTCCTGATCAAAACAAGGAGATAGCTAGTCAAGTCCAAGAACTTTTGGACCAAGGTCTAATCAAACAAAGCATTAGTCCATGTGCGCTGCTAGTGGTTCTCGCATCAAATAAGGGAGGTAAGTGGAGGCTGTGTACTAATTCAAGCGCAATTAATAGGATCACTATAAGGTACAGATTTCCCATTCCTAGGATTGAAGATCTTATGGATTGTTTGGGAGGAAAAAGGTACTACACTAAGTTGGATTTGAAGAGTGGGTACCATGAAATCAAAATTAAGGAAGAATGGAGAGTTTCTAAGAATGGAGGACTGGGTTGATTTTGTATTACATCATAATGGTATCAGAGTGAGTGAAAGGTCTAGTGTTTTGGTGGGTAGAGATATAACTGGTGGCATGTGGATCCATCATAGCTGCAATAAGGACGCAGTTGCGATTGCGTGTTGGAAGATCTCAAGCTGGGATCTTGATACTGTCTCCATCAAGGTGAAGCTGGGTAGAAGGTGCAAGAGAGAAACCACTAAGAGAAGGGTGGGAAGCATATTCCAGAATCTTGTATGGATAAGATGGCAGTAGGGTGGTGGTGTGAAGTAGCAGCGTGAAGAGTGATGGTTAGCAACCCATATGCACTCCATTGATGGGAGTCATTTGAAAGAGATAGAGTACGCATCAGAAGCATGGACCCAGTGATGAAGACAAGGAAGTGAAAGATTTGTTTGCAGAACCCTCCATCGTGCATTTCCATGGGACATGGAAATATTTTAAGTCTAGGAGTATGATGTAGGGGCATCTGGCACGGGGAACATCTTAAAGATCCTGGAATATTATGGACCTATATGGTTAAATTGTAATATGGCTTATTAAGCTTTTTGGGGTCTTATTAATATAATTGGGTGTGAGACTCAATTAAATGTTAGTAGTCTAAGTGTCTTAGACATAGAAGGTTTGTATAATCGTCAACTCCATGACACATTACTAGTTTAGTTAGAAATTAGTTATATGAATTAACCGAAATGGAAATATCAGGTACGGTTTTATAACTACCTAAAATATCTTTAAAGAGACAGTGTAACCGAATAGATAAGGCCCCCTATTGAAGGAAAGAAAAGCTACGACTGATAGAGAAAAGAAAAAAAGTGAGAAAAGAATGGGGGCTCTCTGGCGGCAGCGAGCCATGCAAAATATATTTGCAATGTTGATATCAATGAAGTTTATTTTTGCTTTATATAGCTCAATTTATTTCTTTCATTTTTTAATGGAAGGATTTGGTATTAACGTGAATCGGGTTTGAAGGCCTGAAAATTTGATATTTAGTTCAGTTTTTATTGCAGTATTGTAAGAATCCCAATTTTGGGATAAGGGTGGTCAATCTGGGTGATAGCTTAGCATTCTTTTCTACAATGGGTTTCAAAGAAACCGTTACAAAAATCTTCTATTAGTTAAGAGTCGAGCAAAGATATCAGGGAAGTTATCAAATTTGGTTGTGAGTGGTGTTTTGATTTCCATGTAATGGAGACCCGTGATATGTTGCTAAGCCATTTGTATTTGGAGCAGCCGACGTATCATTCCCAAATTGACACTGCATATTGAGCATGTACCATTTGGCCTTTGTTAATGGGAAAGGTGGCGTAATGGAGAGAAGGTGGTGAGTGTACCACCACATCACGGAAATCAACTAGCATACAAACTGGTTTTGCACGAACTGTAATACCGATCTTGTATCAGTTTAGTATCAAGAAATTGCTTTGGGAAAGTTGACAGGTTTGTATACCACATGGAGCCCGAGCGCTAATGAAGGAGAAGGTGACCAAATTATCTCATAGAGTCACCTATTTCTGGATATTTGAATGGTGTTGAATATTATGTCTAGGGACGACCGCAGAGTTAGTTGGAATCGCCGTTCATTATCAATCTTGGATAATACCAAAAGGTGGCGGCATGTTTGCTTATATATGCATGTTAGTGTGGCAGCATAAAAGCAAAAGAAAGGATGAGATCATGTGTAGGTTGACATTTGGGCTGATGTCATTATTATCAGAGTATGAAAATGATTTGAGACTCCTCTAAATCGACTATTGATCAATGAGAGATGTAGAATTAAGGAGAATGGAGAGTTTTGGAGAATGGAGGACTGGGTTGATTTTGTATTACATCAGTAGGACTAGGAAAAAACATCCTTATACTCCATCAAATCAAAAAATCTTCTCTTTTCATCAGATGTACAACATTTTCCCAGGTTTACAAACTTAGGGTCTTGTTCATCTCCTATATTTAGTTTTTCTAAGTCACCTTCATCAGAAAGTTCATGAGAACTGGGTTTTTGCTTAACTACATCAGATCTGTCAAACAGATTCTCAAGAGAAACCAGGCCTTTAGGAATGTGGTTTCTTTTTAACTGAACAATTCCTTCTTCAATAGTCTTACCCGGATCAGGACAAAATTCTTCACAGGATGACTGAGATTCCTTAAAGTAAGTAGTGCTAAAAACTTCCACCATTTGCAGAAATTTATCGATCTGTTTGTGATCTTGGAAAACTTGCCAGTGCTCCACATTATCAAGTACCTTAGGTCTGTATACCATCTCAATTTTATAAATTGTTTCTTTGAAATCTAGATGGGGGAGCAACAAAGATGCTGAGACTACCAAAGAATCAGCTCTGCTATTAAGGTTCCTAGGAATAGCTTCAATAGAAAAGGTCTCAAATCCTTCAATTTCATCCCAAACATGGTTTCTATAATGTTTTAGCCTCTCATTTTTCACCGAGTACCTTCCTCTTACCTATCTCACTATCAGTTCTGCATCTCCTTTAGCTTTCAGCACTTTTATTCCATTCTTTTTAGCTTCTTCAAGACCAAGTAAAAGGGCTTCGTACTCGGTAGTATTATTGGTATTACCAAACTCTAACTTAAAAGAGTGAGGAAAAATATCTCCTTGTGGTGATATCAAAACAACCCTTGCTCCAGAGCCAACCGAGGCACAACTACCATCAAAATCTAAAAACCACAAAGAATCTGACTCTTCATTATCAACCCTTTTTGAGTTCACCTCTGATGACATCATATAATTTCCAAATTCACATTCATGGTATAAAATATGGGATTTGGGGTCCTCGGATGGAAAGATAATGTACTTGGATTTTTCCTCAGGTTTCAAGAAAATATTTTGGTTACCAACAGGGATTGTCACTTGTGACCAATCTAATTTGATTTATCCCCCAAGGTCTCTACAAAAGGTTATACTAAGCAACATCCCATAACTAGCAGGGATATCGGCTACCAGAATGGCTAGCTTAATATTTTTACTAGGATGAGCAGTGAAGGCCACTTGAGCATCTTTAATTTGTCCTACTAAAGAGACTTGTTTGGATTCCATGGAATAACATCTCCCAAAAGTGGTTGTTAGAGGAAGGTCTAGAGCTTTTGCAACTGAAGTAGGCATTACATTATCAGATGCTCCAGAGTCAATAATGCAATTATTCAATTTAAACCCATGAATAAATAGAGATAGATTGAAGGGCTCTAGTTTTTGAGAGACAAAAGGACTTGTATCGTCAAAGGACTGGGTATCCAAGGTGGGTTGGATTCCTTCTGAAAAAATAGCATGTCTGGTTTCACTGGTTGCGGGACTTGAAGAGGTTTGACCTGACTTCACATAACTAACCAGTCTATCAAGTTCTTTGGGATTCATTCTAAGATATTTTTCTGGTGACACTTGGATTTTTGAGGTTTTACAGAAATCTACAATGTCAAAAGAAGAATTAGGCAAAGAGTCTTGAAAAAATTGTCTCCTTAGCATTTGAAATTTTGGAAAAAGAATTTTTTGGGGAAAACTCCTTACATATATCCTTGTCCCAGCGTTGAAAATTTGAAGGAGAGTCATTAGCTTGAGAACTGCGTTGATTTTTGGTCATGATCAAACATGTGGGATCTTCAAGAGTTACCATAATACTGCCTCTTCTTTTAGAGTCTGACTCGTATTCCATGAAATAATTTTCGGAGCCGCCAGGTAATGAAGAAACTTCAAAATGTTTAGATGGATCATCAACTAATTCTTTATTAACATGCATCTACATTGATCTCACCATCTCAGGACAAGTTGCGCCATCATGCTCATCAGTGAGGTGAAAGGTAACATATTTTCTCTTTTAGGAGGAACCTCCACTACTCTTTGTTCATTTTGTGACTATCCTAGATATCTATGGCTAGGACTCACCTGATCAAGGTTTCCTCTAAGAATATCTTTTTATAATTGAGGGGAATTCACATTTCCCTTAGGAAATTGCCTCTTCATAGCAACTACATCATTCATCAATCTTTGTAACAGGGGATCAGAGGAAGTAGCATTCTAAGAACTTGGTTGTTGAAGATCTTTCCTCCACTTGTTAGTTGTGATCAGATATTATTCTAATTCAATAGCCATGGTCTGAGCCGCAACTAAATCAGCTACCCTCACTCGTCTTAAATGAAAACCAATGTCTGGGGGCATGGCATTCATAAAAAAATCTTTTCTATTTTTAGCAGTCGGTCTTTTTGGGGTAGGGATCTTATGAATAATCTTATTAAAATTTGCCACAAACTATATTATGGGCTCATGTATTTCTTTCTTCAACTACGTCAACTAGGCAAGAAAATCATGTTCATCAGATATACTTTTAAAGCGTGCTTCAAAAGTAGTTTTCATAGTATCACAATCGGTAATTTGACCATTGGGCAAGTGATAGAACCAATCGGTCTTTGATTTAGCAAGTGTTTGAACAAACAATCTAACTGCAACGTCTTCATGTTGAACAGCCAAAATTCCACAGGCTGTATTAAATGCATTAAGATGATCTTCAACAGAAACCTTTTCATCACTATAGAATTTGGGAAAAAGCTCTCTAGATCCTTTAGGCAAGGAATGATTTCCTACCAGATTAAGAGGCCCAACGGCATTACCCCAAAGTTGTGCCATGACTGAGGGTGGATAAATTGTTTGAAGGGGAGGTGCTTGAATTCCAGAAAGAGTCAAGGCCTACCACTAGTGAGAAGATGAGGATATGTTAGGACTTGAATTCTTAGGAGAAGGAGGTCTACTTTTAGCCTTCTTCTTTGGGGTATAACTGGTAGGAAATTGAAGGTTTTGAAGTTCCTGAAAAAAGCTATCAAAGATACCCTCCCTTGCTTGGGACCTGGTAAAAGGTCGGGAATCCAGTCTTGCGAAGAAATTTAAGGTCTTTGCATAGCTCTATCTACTATAGCGGCTTCTTGAACAATTGGAAGGCCTCTCAACCATTCACCAATTTCTTCTTCTTCCTCCAACGCCAAGCGATCTTGTTGATAATGTTGATCACTTTTCCTCATGGCCCAGGCCACCAAATGAAGATCAGAAATTATATCTTCTTGGGTATCTTAAGTGAGGCTGAATAACTAGGGGAACTTCTTCCTAACCAAGAATTAAGAGATCAGGAAACACCATGGTTGCTCATTTAAAGAGAATGACTACTGATACTTTGTGTATCGACTCCCCAGTAGAGTTGCCAAAAATATGTTAGCATACAGATTTGTCTTTCTATAAATTATCAATTACTTGCTCTAATCCCATGAAAAACAACAATCTCAAACTAATCGTTGAATTATAATATTTAGAATTATAATTCTCTGAATTAAGGTACAGCTCCCTATTTGACCTTCAATGAATTCTGACAATCACAAATTGCTTTTACAAACACACACTTTTAACCAGAAAGCGAATAAGGCTTTTGCAGCATTTCACACATCAACATGTCATGAAAACTGAATGAAAGATAGATATATCAACACTAAATGAATCTCACACACTTCAATTTCATAACTTACTAAAAATAAAACTATACTAAAGCAAACTACAGAAGAAAAAAAAAAATTCACTTGAAAATAGATTCCCGATATTCAAGAAATATCCCAACAAAGATCAATATGCTAATATAAACCAACAGATTCACACAACATAAATTTTTGTTCCATTCATATCAAAAATATACTTCCAAGTTTCTTTTTTAACTAACAAACTAACTGAAAAATGCTAAAAACTATTAAGTCTTGCCCTAACTTAACCAAAATTACCATCATCCAAATACAGATTATCCCAACTATAAATAGCCATCAGTTTTAGGAAATAGGAACTGACATCCCGAGATACACTCTACGGGATTCACTATATAACTATTTTTACAAAACCGCCCAAATTCAAAGAAAATATAAATTATGAAAAACTACCACTACTTCGTGATCTGTGAAGCATGATCACNATAAACCAACAGATTCACACAACATAAATTTTTGTTCCATTCATATCAAAAATATACTTCCAAGTTTCTTTTTTAACTAACAAACTAACTGAAAAATGCTAAAAACTATTAAGTCTTTCCCTAACTTAACCAAAATTACCATCATCCAAATACAGATTATCCCAACTATAAATAGCCATCAGTTTTAGGAAATAGGAACTGACATCCCGAGATACACTCTACGGGATTCACTATATAACTATTTCTACAAAACCGCCCAAATTCAAAGAAAATATAAATTATGAAAAACTACCACTACTTCGTGATCTGTGAAGCATGATCACGAAGTGGTGGTTGCGATGGATCCCTTTGATTGGTCCTGTGAGGTGTCAACAATGCAAGAGCTCCTCCATTCCTTATGTGCCTCCGTAATGTTGATTATTGTGGAATAATGTGGCAAGGTAATAGGAATTACCCTTTGCCTCAGAAACCTTTTATCTTTGTGGACCTAGGCAATTTTTTGTGTGTGCGCCTCAAGGTGGTCAGTACATACTACCAGCATAGCTTCCATATTGGCAAGGGCCATGAAATCATCTGAGGTGATGTCTTTAGCATCTCTAATGGTGGTAAATTCATGTTCAAACTCTAGTAACAATTCCTTTGCTCCTTCGATACCCTGAGTATCTTCTTTTATAAGCGAGATATTCAAACATTTGAGGTCTTTCTGCATGATATCCATTAACCCCTTTGATTCACTCAATAGGTAAATAGTCCTATCATGACTTGATTTAATAATGGAGTTCCCCCACTCGATGCTCTTAATGGAGACATACAGAATGTCTTCATCCAATCCTGGAATGGGCTTCTCAGTCAGGAATTTACCCACTCCATATTTCTCTATCTCATAGAGCTGATTCATCGCCTTCAGCCATTTTTTCTTCTCTTTTTCCCACTCTGTCAATTCTACCAGAATCTCTGTAACAATTGAATTGACAACTTCATGAGTTTTAACCAACTGATTGATATAGTTGCTTCCCTTCTGTACCATCGCTTGGATCCATTTTGTATAAGCATCTGCAATTTTTTTGGGGGATTTGGTCAAGAGTCTTCCTAACATCTGGTGAATGAGGATCAAATGACTTTGAAGCTACAGTTAAAGGGAGAGGATTAGGGTCCCAAACTTCTTGAATAAATTCAGCCATCCTTTTGATTGTTGCTTTCAAATCATTCGTATCCTTCTCATCTTTAAAATTCCTGTGCAAGATCTTTGTAGAATTTTCCAGGTGTTTATCATCAGCTACTCTAGTCACATATCCAAGGTCTATCTTCTCAATTGTGAAGTCATCTATAGTAGCCTCAAAAATTTTGTTATCATTATTGGGAAATACACATTCAACATACCAGTGCCCTGTTTTGTCATCAATGTCCACCTTGGACTCTGTCCTAATCCTTTTTGGTTTCCCTGACGAACCCAAACATTTTCTCACAATATCTTCAATTGGTAGTGTTATTGGCATGATATTTCTCTTTTGGTTGATGGATGTTTCTAACCATTTCAAGGTGGGAATTGGCAGCTTCTGAGAGTCTGCCATTGCCTGTGTCGAACTAGTTGTCATAGAAATTGTAGAATCTTTAACTCCCTCCTGATTATATTTTTCAGAAATAGCTTCTTCTAACATGGAGCATTATGTGTTCTCATCTGTCATCAAGGTATCCATCTCCTCAATATCAATCACTTCCTTTTCTTCAACTGGTTTGATTTCTTCTTTGAGAGTTCAGCTTCTGGAAATCCTCCTAGACGAAGCTGGATGAGAAGACCTCTGCTTCTTAACTTTAGATTCAGCAACTTTTTTATTTTTAGGTTTAGATGGCCCTGCAACAGAAACATTTTTATTAGAATTTGGAATAGATTTTTTAACATGAGCATTAAGAACTGATCCCCTGGTGTTGTGCCTTTTGTGAGGAGGTGGCCTTTTACTAGCAATCCATCTTTCGGTTCTTTTTATGACACAGAGAGTCTTAATGGGGATACTCTCTCTTTCCTCTATATTCTAGTCAATTTTAGGGAGTCGTAACACTTGAACCTTCTCTACATAGTGTTCATCTATTATCTCTTCTTCTTTCCCCTCTTCTATTCTGGTGGCATCAATGCATGTTTTCTACTCAACTATTTGATTAAGTGTAAATCGGCACCATGACCTTCTTCTTACTTCGAAATCATTTGCGCAATTTTCCCAGAAATATTCCATCTGAGGAACATGGAGGAATTTAGAAGGAAAACTAAAATGCCGAGTAGCATATGCCCTAATATCAAAGTCTCCCCTCGCCTAGAAAGTTTGCAGTTTCATTTTGTTCAACTCTTGCTCCAAATTAAGAGCATCACAGGAGTTCTTGCAAGTATAGAAACCAAGTTTTATAGGAAAACTAGATTTAGCTCTTCCCTTCCTTTCTTTGAGGTTCTTGTGTACATGGGGTAACTGGCGACCAACCTCGGCTATAACATGCAAATCTAAAGCATATCTAGGTAGTTTGAATGGTTGTCCTTCGAATCCGCCAACTCTTATGTCATTAAACTTTCTGAATTGTATGAAAAAGCTCCCAAAAACATTAACAAAATTCTTAGCATCCTCTGACATTCTTTGTTCAATGTTTCCCTTCAGTTCATAAATCAACCTTCCCAAGAAAACACCATTTACTTTCATAAAACCATCAACATGGAAATCCTTCTGTAGATGAGGATAGTAATCATACACCGTCATATTGGGGACAGGTAATTCATGATACAATCCATCCCATTTTCTAGTACAGGCCAACACATAGAACAGATAAGAAGACATATAAAAACCATTGGCCATTTCTGAATAATTTGCAAGTTGATGATGGAGTTCATCAGCAATAAAGTCTGCCCAATCAATGAAATTTTCCCCTCCCAAAGTTATCTGGATAAAGAAATACATCTAGTCATGCCAGTAATAAGCGTGATTATTACCTTTAATCCTATTCAACAAAATCTCTAACTCTACAACCTCAGGCTTGAAATGATCTATTGTAAGAGGTCTCGGCAGCCTTGACCCTCCCCTTTTTGCTTCCAATAACTATTTTTTGGCAATTTCATTTCTATAAACCTATTTCTTTGTCAAGAGAATAGAGTGGGAGGAAGCAATGCTCCATCCTTCATAAGGGTCCTTTTCTTGAATGCCCAATGTCGTAAGGATGACATCTCTATTTATAAAAGTCAGGGGCTTCCATCAATCTTCTTAATACATCTCTCCTCCCTATTATACCTCTTAACACACTCCATCACTAACTCTGGACAAGGGGCCACTAGGGGAAATGTTGTTGCATCAGCTATACCACTTAACACTACCTTCTCTATTATAGAACCAGAAACAGGGTTCTTGATTTTACTACGAATTTCCTCTAAGGCACCCATTTTTATCGTCGTATCATCACACTCAGGTAGTGAACTAACCAAAAGAGAGGCTCATCCAAAATTTGGGAGTGGGGACTTCATATTTCTTAAGGAAAATACTTATAAAATACGGAGATTGCAGAAGGAAAATAGAGCCTTTCAATATCAAACTTTTTCAAATGGCTTCAATTTTGAACAGGGATTCTGGAAGAGAAAAACACTAACCTAGAGATTCCACACACTCTAAGCTTCTCAGGATGAGAGTATACCTTATGTTTCTCCGCCAATTCGACTTCACCAGAAGACTGATAACACAAACTCTCATTTTATAACTGATTTTCTCACAAAATACATAAAATTTACATTTAATGACAATGCGGGCTCTTAATTAAATGTGACAAGAGTTCTCGCCTGATGCAATCATTAAGTATTGCACCTCTTAAATGATTGAAATGACATATAAGTGTCACATCTAATGATGATTATATCCATGACACGCATGGGTATAATTATTGTCTGCCAGCTGTCACTTCGGTCATGTCACTGTTGTCCTTTCCTTATTCAACATGCAAGCTTTCGTTGAACTATGAAATTTGATATAAGCTTGTTCAAAAATTAAGTTCAATGGGTAATAAGGCATTACTTCCTTTTGGTGTGTTTATAAAAATACACATGAGAGGCGAAAAAGACTAGACTCAACTACGCTTTACGCAAGATGAAGACCGCAATTGAACCTTGAACTAGCTAAGTTCAAGATTCAAAGTTCAACGGTAGATTGGACTTTGTAAACTGCGCCGCTTGTTTTCACATAAAAGCAAAGAAAGGAAAAACACACCACAAGGCGACTTTGAACCTTGAACTAAGTAAATTCAAGATTCAAGTTCAATCGGCAAGGGCAAAATGCAAAGTAGACTTAAAAATATGATGACATTTTTACTTTTAAGATGGAAAACTCCTAATTTTAGGAAATGATAAAATGTAGGGTATGAATCAAAAATCAGGGGTAACAAAATATTAATAAAATTACATGTTATAAAATCAGTGCAGACATATAGTATAGGCCACAAATGAGGTCCTTGAAGAAAATGCAGCAATTCAAAATTCACTATTTAAAATATTTTTTAAAATGAGTAATTTGCCAAAACATATCTAAATATGTCTACAAACTACTTGGAAATTCACTATTTAAAATATTTTTAAAAAATGAGTAATCTACCAAAACATATCTAAATATGTCTGCAAACTATTTCCTCTAAAGATCTGAACCTTGAAAAGGACAATCTCTATCTAATGGATTTCATGTTCCTCATGAGAACCCAATATATGTCCGCAGTTATGTGGATTGACCACACTGTTAGTAGGAACAATGTTGTTAACTTAAGAAGTTGTGAGGTTATTCTCTGGTCTGGGTTCTATAAGTCTGAATTTAGATGGGTTAATGTGTGCCCGTTATAGAGGGGAATTTAAGGAGGTTACTATGCTCCCTAATTCATCTAATTTCATCTAATTTCAGACATTATGTCTGAAAGGCTTTTATGTTTTTAATCAGATCCTCAGTCAAAGGGGAATAAGAAGGAACCATCCCAATAACATCAACCTCCATTAAGATTTATTTGGTCAACTTCTTACATAATCACATCATTTATACTGTAACAACTAGTCTGTATTTCAGATTACAGCCAAACAACCGCCAAACAATTAGTTCTATATTTCAAAATACAAACCATAGCCTATGTGTCTAACACCTCTTTGAAGTAGCCTGTTGTATCAGTAGGCTATAGCCATCATGGGATATTTATTTACAAGAACTTGTGGAGAGGTGCAACAAACTTATCAATTGTGATAATGAGCTAATAAAAGTATCCCATCCAATCGAAAACCAGCGCATAATAATTATAATGAAATGGCTGAAGGTACAAAAAAAACTACTATTTATGTTCGTCAGCAAAACTAAATCTTACAAATTCTGCACTGATTTTAAATCCCCCATCAATATTAAAATCAACTCAGATTAGACACCAGCAATGATTTTTCTTAGGACAAGTAGTAGATTATATGAAAATAACAAATATATACAATATGGGCTACAATTGAGGTCTTATTAAAAACCAACGAAAAACATTTTGCTCAGACCTCAAAAACCAACAGAAAAACATTTTGCTCAGACCTCAACTGTTTGAAGAAAATGAAACAATTAAATAAAAGAGGGGTGAAAATTTATTCAAGCAGGAAGAACTACAGAAAAAAGGCATCAAACAGTCCTATCAAGATCCACTAACTGATCTAACTGATGAGAAAGGCCCGGAGGTAATTGAGCCATATTTACAATATTCCAAGCAAACATATAATCAAAGGCCCATTTGGCCAAACAATCAGCAACATCATTCCACTCTCTAGGAATATGGGTGAAAGTAACCGAATCCAAAGAAACACACAAATGAAGAATTTCACTATCCAAAATATTTAAAAATCTTAAAATGGGTAATCTACAAAAACATATCTAAATATGTCTGCAAACTATTTCTTGTAAAAGGCCTGAACCACTATTTCTTGTAAAAGACCTGAACTTTGATAAGAATAGCCTTCAGCTCAATGGATTTCATGCTCCTCATGAGAACCTAATATATGGATTTCATGTTCCTCATGAGAACCCAATATATGCCCATAGCTATGTAGATTGACCACGTTGTTAGTAGGAACAATGTTGTTAACTTGAGGAGTTGGAGGGTTATTCTTTGAAGGAAAAATGTTTTCGGCTCTCTCAGCTGCAACACTGGTTGGATCATTGCTTCTGCCTCTCTCAATAGAAACATTGGTTGGAACATTGCTTATGCCTCTCTTAGTTGGAAGAATAGTTCAAACATTACTTCTGCCTCTCTCCACTAAAACATTGTTTCTGCCTCTACCCCTATCCATGCCCCTACCCCTTCCTCTATGGTTTGTTGCACCATCACCTTTAGGGTTTGTTGTACCACCAAAAGCAATAGGATTCATTAAGTCCGAATTTAGATGGGTTAATGTGTGCCCCCTATAGAGCTAAATTTAGGGAGGTTACTAAGCTCCCTAATCCATCTAATTTCAGACATTATTTCTGAAAGACTTCTATGTTTTTAATCAGATCATCAGTCAAAGGGGAATGAGAAGGAAACATCGCAATAACATCAACCTCCATTGAGATTCATTTGGTCAACTTCTTACATAATCACATCATTTATACTGCAACAAACCAGCATTTGTAAAGACACGTATGGTGCTGTCGTGTAGAGATTTGCAGTAGTAGTACAAGCACAAGTTACAAAATAGACATGCCACTTGCAAATTTGTATATGCCATCTTTCTAGGAATCAGCCCACGTATTGTCATGCATTTCTGTATGAAAAGGCTTCATTTTAATTAATAACTCTTATTACTTATGTGCATTATGATTTAAGAATTTTCAAACCAATCGAATAATTGAGAAGAAAACATATATTCATTTCCAAGTTATATTGAAACCAATCATAGTTCTAATACTACTTACAAGTGCTCTGCATAAATTATATTGTTAAACCCTAATCCAAGCGGAACGAATTAGCTCAAAGCTTCTGGATGAGAAAAAGGTTGTTGAAATACGTGTAAAAACAATGACTCTCATTAAATTTTATATAAAGATATCTTAAGTGGTTTCTATTATTATTTTCTTCAATGTATCCAATTGAGCTCTGCCTTTGTACAGACATTAATTTTCTTTCAAAGGAAATTAAATTTTTATATCAATGGTGGATGCAATTTTCACTCTCATTCACTTTTATATAAAAATACCTTAAGTGTTTTCTGTTATTATTTTCCTCCATGTATCCCATTGAGCTCTGCCTCTGTACAGGTATTAATTTTCTTTCAAAGACAATTAAATTTTTATATCAATGGTGGATGCAATTTATAAAAAAAAAAAAGATGACTATTGAACGAGATAATCTTTGAATCAAATTGATTCTTGTGATCTAATGTGTGATGGATATATAAGGTCTAAGGAAAATAAGAGGAACTCACCTCACCATCAGGCAAAGAAGAGGGACTCACAAAAAACTAAAGATCAGAAAAATGGTTTACACAAAAACCAACTACTGATTTTACTGATTTCCTAAAAGACTAAAACCCTTCATGTTGCTCCCAAAGATACAACCTCCTAGTAGTAAAAATCTATTTGGAAGGAGCATTATGTGAGGAAACTATGACATTTAGTTTCTTAGAAGATCTCACTAGAGAACAAGCAGAAGCTTCATCCAACACGGTGCTCTTGCACATGGTATATTTCTTTGTGTAGTGTACATGTTGATACTTATACATAGTTGAAGTATATTTTATTTAAATCTAAACTAAAATTATAGATTTTAGGACTTGAATTATTTAGAAAATATTTTTATTTTTTATATAATTAGAAATATCAATTATTACATAGTATTTTTTCATTTGTATTAATGAAGAAGAGGATTTTGTTCAATGTTTTAAAAGTTAGTTAGTCATTGTCAATCAATCTTGCATACAAAGCATTGTGTTCAATGTTTTAATGGATTAGTTAGTCATTGTCAATCAATATTGTATACAGAGCATTTTGTTCAATGTTTT
>MU227731.1:367276-377986 GCA_018584345.1 Thuja plicata
GGGCTCGAACTACAGAAGAGATGCTCGGAAGACCTTGACTGGGGGAGGGAGCGACGACACCCTATATAATATGGCGCTCCACCTTGCGCCATCTAAATGAATGATTCATTGGTGATGTGGTGCTCGACCCTCCACCGGCCTTCTGCATGCATGCATCCTCGTTGAGGACGCGGGCAAGTCAACTGAACTGTGCATCAGCAGAGAACCTAACATATTTTGCTTTAATTTGCTGTCCAGTCCATCCATCCTTCACCCCGTGTCCTAACTATCTCTTTTGCGGTGATTAAGATTCCAAGTTTTAGTGGCGGTGATTAAGATTTCCAAGCATGGCAAATTTACTCCAGTTCTTTCTGTTGTGCTTGGGCTTTTTTAATAAAATTTCTTAAATTTTGTTTCAAGAATGTTCCAGTGCCAGGGCTGACTTTGATGTCTGCCCTTAAAGCATTAATGATGGTTTGGTGAAAGGAAAGCATTAAGTATTGGCTAATGCCTTAAAGGAAAGTTTTGGTTGGTGAAAGGAAAGCGTTAACTATTGGCTGATGCCTTAAACAAAACTTGTCTTCACTCGGTGGCGAATCAACCAACACTGCACTGCTCTACTAACAGGCCCATGCTTTCGAGGTATTGGCTAAATAGCCAACTAAAACGTAAAACACATAAAGGCAAATGAAAAAAAACACTAAGTGTCCCCCTCTGTAAGAAGCACGTTTTAGTTGGCTATTTAGACGTTGCCTGCTTTCCAACTCTCTGCTAGATATCTGGTCCTCCTCATTTCATGATAGGCGGGACTCCAGCTGCAGCAGAGCAGCTCTTGTTCTTTAATGCTATATGCTATAGCCAAATACAAGAAAAAAATTGTTGAAGCATTACAAAGCTTACGTAACATTATGTCACTTGTTCAAAAGAATGAGGAAGTAATCATTAGGGAAATGACCATTAAAAATGTGTGGAGGAGAATCAGGAAAATATAGATTTCACATGTTACTAGGAGACTAGATTAGAGAGTAACTAGTCAAATCATTCGTTTTTTTCCATGACATAACCCATGGGCTAGCTGAAAGATTTGGTGAATGGAATAAAAATACCAAATAATGTATGGTGAGAAAAGTAGAGGCGTAGAGGCATTGAGGCGTTCATTAACAAAAATTTAAAAAAAAAAATTAAAAGATAAAAAATTTGGGACCAAAACCAATGGCCATGCACATGGCAAGGATGAAAGATCACTAATTGGCCTGCTTCATGCCTTCTTGGATGCGAATAACGTGGCCAAGGATACTATGACTTTTTATGAAATCCATTTTCTATGGTTAAATAATAAATTGAATCAAATCATAGATATGAAATGCTAAAGCCTTGGTTGTAATTTTGAAGGAGGTATTCAAAGGAATAATTAATCACCAATTACATATTGGTTTAAGATTTCTATCCTTAGTTATGAATTGTGTATTTATTCTATTTATGAGAGACCCTAAAGAATTAGTTGTGAAAACTTTCTAGTATACCTAGAAAAGATTAGAATTGACTCATCCCACATGTGAATCCATCACATCTCAAAGATCTATACTTAACAATATAGAAGGGTATCCATCACATCCCAAAGATCTATACTTAACAATATAGAAGGGTGCTTCTTATAGTTCTATTAAGGTGAGATGTCGGTCATGAAAGGCTCATTGTGAAGTGGAAAGATGTGTTGGAATCACATTCACATAGTGTTTAAGATATTGATAGGTTTAGGTTAAGGTTCTTATTTCTTATTAAGTAGTCTACTAATAATGGTAGAGTAAAGCTTTATGAATGGGAGGATGTTTACAAAGAAAATAGTTGACATTCTTTAATGTACTAGATGTTTTGTGAGACTTGATAAGCTTGAAAGATTGAAAGATTCTTTCAAAACTTTTTCTCTACTTTTAATCTTATTAAAGTGTATATAAAATTAGCTCCAAATATGGTAGATGTAACTATCTACACATTAAATAACTAGTAAACAAGAAACTTGGTATTATATGTATCATAAATTGTGTATTATATGTATCACCACCTTGATTGTGCATGGTTTATTTGCAATAATTTACAATCCATTACAATGAGAATTCTCAAAGGCCTTGATAGGACTATGTCGCCTAGACAATATATCTTTTACTTTGCTAGTTGTAATCAATTACTTGGTAATCTTTCGTTGTATATTGTCCCCTTTTCAATATTCTTTTACTTTGTCCCCTTTTCAATATTCTTTTACTTGATTATACATTGAATGTCAAATGATGAGCCCCAAGACACTGATAAAATTTCACTTGAACACGTCTCTATGATTCTTCAACCCACATTGACTTGAATATCCCATACATTTGAAATATTAAGCCTAAATCTAACTTTGAAATTTGTTATAAATCTAATTATAAAATATCCTATAACATAAAAATAAATAAATTATAAAAATATAAATAAGAATAAATTTAAAAACAAAAAATAAAAATAGAAGATTTAAAATGAACATATTAATAAAACTATATATTATAAAAAGAAATCTTTTAAAATTCACAACACCTAAATATTCATAAATTAACTCTTACTTAAAAAAAATATAAAACAATTTAAATTAAGTATAACACCCCATTGATTAACACTATAGTTTATCCCTAAAGCTCTTCAACTAAATCTCCCATTCCCCTCTCAAAATTAATTTTTAATTCTTCCATCCAGATCTTTAACAAATAATTAAAAAAACAAATAATACCACCTTCCATCCAAAGCTTAAAGAAACCCATAAGAAAACCATTCAAATGAATAATATACCCAGTTCAATATCATATATTTCAATTCCTAGATTAGTTATTAATCTCTTGTCCAACTCCTTTACACATCCTCTTAGGGAGACACACTGAGATGTATGAGAAAGATCTACATTGCATCCGTTCACTTAGTTTTAATAGCCAATTATGTACTCTATGAGTTAGTTACACACTCATGTACTCTATGACAGAGTTGTACTTCTTAGTTTTAATAGCCAATTATGTACTCTATGAGTCAGTTACACACTCATGTACTCTATGACAGAGTTGTACTTCTTTTACTGCGAGTTGCTGCTACTGGTCTTTAACAAACATAAACACCGAATCGGTTAGCATTATAACTTGTAATTTACGTTGGGTATTATGAAACTAAAACCTTGGGAAATAATGGTTCTATACCTTCTTTGTGTATACATAATCATTCTGATGATAGTTCATATTCTCCACATGTTACAATAGAAAATGTTTTTATCCAAACATGAGGTTGTGATTATGTATTATATGACTGACTTATACTTCTTTTGCTACTAGTAGGCTTTATCAAATTACCGCCAAACAGCTCCACTGTATTTCAAAATACAGACAGTAGCCTGTGCGTCTAACACATCTGTGAAGTAGCCTGTTGTATCAATAGGCTATAGTCATCATGGGATATGGGATATTTATCTACATGAGCTTGTGGAGGGGTACAACAAACTGATCATTGTGATAATGAGATAATAAAAGTATCCCATCAAGAAGTCCCATCAATATCAAAATCAATTCACATTAGACATCAGCAATGATTTTTTTTGGGCAAGTTGTAGATTATATAAAAATAACAAACATATATAGTATAGGCCAGAAATGAGGTCCTTTTAAAAAACCATCCAATATATTTAAAAATCTAAAATCTAAAAAAATGAGTTATCTGCAAAAACATATCTAAATATTTAAAAATCTAAAGAAATAGGCAATCTGAAAAAAATATATCTAAATATTTAAAAATCTTAAAAAATGAGTAATCTATATGTCTGAAACTATTTCTTTTAAAAGACCTGAATCTTGATAAGATCAACCTCCAACTTGATGGATTTCATGTTCCTCCTGAAAGCCCAATATATGTCCATAGCTGTGTGGATTGACCACATTGTTAGTAGAAACAATGTTGCCAACTTGAAAAGTTGGAGGGTTGACCTTCAGCCTGGTTTTTATAGGTCCGAATACGCACCCTCATTCCTCTGGTTGTGCTCTCTCAACTGGAACACTGGTTGGATCATTTCTTCTACCACTTCAGTAGTAACGTTATTTCTGTCGCTCTCCATTAGAACATTGTTTCTGCTAGTAGGAACAACATTGTTAACTTGAGGAGTTGAAGGGTTATTATCTGGCCTGGGTTATATAAGTCTAAATTTAAATGAATTTAGGGAGGTTAATACACTCCCTAATTCATCTAAGTTCATCTAATTTCAGACATTGTGCCTGAAAGGCTTCTATGTTTTTAATCAGACTATTAGCTGAAGGGGAATGAGAAGGAAACATCCCAATCTTAGGCTTCTATGTTTTTAATCAGACTATTAGCCGAAGGGGAATGAGAAGGAAACATCCCAATCTTGGAAAAAATTTCCCTTATCTTGGAAAATTTCTTCAAGCAACCCTCTGAACAAATGTATGATTCTGACACCCTTTATGGAGTTACCTAAGATTTTCTAGGTCTCCCTTCCCCAATTTGTCTGTATAGATAACTCTCAAATTTCTCTTCTAAGTTTAGGGTCCGTTTGGCAGCAGGAATTGGACTGGAATTGGCATTATCTAATTCTGGATAATGCCAAATTCCATGTTTGGGTCCAGGGAAAAAAATGGAATTGGAATTCCGAAATTCTCATTTTGCCCAAAAAATGGGAATATCATCTTCCACCTAAATAGGTGGAATTGGAATTTCAAAATAAGTGGAATGGGAATTCCAATTTTTAGAAAACCAAATTTAATATTTTGCGGGATCCGTGACTATAAAGATGTATATTATATTGCTATAAGGATGTATATATACACGTGTGTATATACACATGTGTGTATATATGCATGTGTGTATATACATGTGTGTAGATATACACATGTGCGTGTATATACAAACCAAATTTAATATTTTGTAGAATCCATGACTATAAAGATGTATATTATATTTCTATAAAGATGTATATATATACACGTGTGTATATATATGCACATGTATATATACACACATGTATAAATGTGTATATATACACATGTGTATATAAACACATGTATATACATACATGTGTGTATACACACACATGTATATACACAAATGTATGTATGTGTATACACATACATATGTGTATGTGTGTGTATATACACATATGTGTATATGTGTATACATGGATACACACTTGTATGTGTATATATACACATATGTGTATATCTACACACATGTATGTGTGTATGTATACACACATGTGTGTATGTAACAAACGTGTGTATGTGTGTGTATACACACATGTGTATGTGTGTATGTGTATATATGTGTATGTACACACATGTGTCTACATATACACACATGTATATATACATACATGTATCTATGTATATACACATGTGTGCATGTGTGTGTATATATACACATATATACACATATACACACCATATTCAAAGAAATTAAAAAATAAAGAATTAAAATTCCTTATGCATCTTCTCAGTCATCTTCCGAGTGAACCAAACGGGTCAATCCATATTCCGGATTTCATTTTGAGGATAAGCATTTTCCTGAATTGCCAGCATCTTCCTGAATTGACTATATCTAGGATATGGTATTCCTACTGCCAAACGGGCCCTTAGGTTAACCTGATTTCTAAAAAAAAGTGGTCACTTATACCCCTTTTTTGTATACCATATTGGTGTACATACCCATCTAGATCCCTTGTATTTCTTAATTTTAGACAATTTAGGTTTTATTCTTTTCACCTTCCTCACTATCAATACTGAGTACAAGAAATTTAAATTCCTTGAAATCGATTTTCACAATTTTGGTCTAATGAAACTGTGCCAAAAATTGAGCTCCTAATAAGGTTGAGGTAACATTTGATAGATGCAACTATTTACCTTTGTATTTAAAAACATTTGATAGATGCAACTATTTGCCTTTCTATTTAATAGTTAGCAATAAGAAACTTGGTATATAATTTGTACCATAAATTGTATCTTTAAATTTATCTTAATGTTTGTTGTCACCACTTTGATTGTGCATGGTATATGTGAAATAATTTACAATCCAATACAATCAACATTCTTAGAGCATTCTTAGATTCCTTAGTAGGACTATTTTGCCTAGAAAACTTGTATACTTTACTTTGTTAGTTGTAATCAACTACTTGTTAATCCCTTGTTGCATATTGTCCTCTTTTCAATAAGTTTTTGATTTTCTTATGCATTGAATGGCAAATGTTGAGCCCAAGGCACTAAAGATGTAATTTGACTTGTTAATCCCTTGTTGCATATTGACCTCTTTTCAATAATTTTTTGATTTGCTTATGCATTGAATGACAAATGTTGAGCCCAAAGCACTAATGATGTAATTTGACTTGAACATATCTCTATCAAGTCATCAGCCCACATTAAATCATAGCCTTGAATTTGAAATATTTAGACTAATTCTAACTTTGAAATCGATTTTAAGTGTAATGGTAAAATATTCTAAAACTTCTTAAAAAATTATGAAAAATAAAAATAAATGAAAAGACTTCAAATTGAAATATTATTAATAAAATTATATGTTATAAAAACAATCTTTTAAAATTCAATACCTAAATATCCATACATCACCCACTACTTAAAATTTAAAAATATCTTAACAACAATATAATATCCATATATTAACACAATAATCTTCTCCTAATACTCTTCAATTAAATCTGTCATAAAATAAATTTCAAAACCTTGAACCAAATCTTTAACAAACCATAAGAAAACTATTCAAAAGAATAATATACCCACCTTAATATCATACATTTCAATTCTTAGATAAGTTATTAATGATTTGTCGACTTATTGTACAATCACAACTCACACATATGAAAGAAAAAAAGAGAGCGAGACAAATCATTATAGGAAGACAGGCTAAGATCTATGAGAATGATAGTTTTTATAGCCAATTATATACTCTATGACCGTGTTATACTTCTTATACTGCCAGTCACTGCCATTGGGCTTTATCAAATATAGGCATTTAAACATTGTAACTTGCCTTGCGTATTATGAATCTAAAATCTTAGTAAATGATAGTTCTATACCTTCTTTGGGTATAAATAATCATTCTGAGAATAGCTCAGATCCTCCACATGGGTATAAAGGTATTGATCCAAACTTGAGGGTTGTGAATGCAGTAGTGAATGATGTTCTTGACCTTCCTCCTGATTTAGCATCTCTAATAGACTTTATCAATAGATTGATAGCCACGACTTTATCAATTGTGATACTGAGCTAATAAAAGTATCCCATCCAATCCAAAACAAGTCCATAATAATTATAATGAAATGGTCGAAAGAATAACTATTATTTATGTTCTTCAACAAAACTATATCTTATATAAGAAAGTCTGCACTGATTTTAAAGGTCAAAGAAGCCCCCATCAAAATCAAAATCATGGTTTTTCTTAGGGCAAGTTGCAGATTATATGAAAATAACAAAGACATATAGTATAGGCCACAAATGAGGTCCTTGAAGAAAATGCAGCAATTCGAAATTCACTATTTAAAATATTTTTAAAAAATGAGTAATCTGCCAAAACATATTTAAATATGTCTGCAAACTATTTCTTCTAAAGATCTGAACCTTGAAAAGGACAATCTCTATCTCGATGGATTTCATGTTCCAATGAGTGCTAAGTGTTCCATTCATTCTCATGAGAGATGGGTTCATGTTGAACCACTACTCATGAATTATGGGTCAATGAGTTTGACTCAAAAACTACACAGTTAAATCCTGATAGCAATATCACAATATCAATTATTACAAAATATTTTTTCATTTGTATTAATGAAAGAAGGGGATTTTGTTCAATGTTTTAATAGATTAGTTAGTCATTGTCAATCAATATTGTATACAGAGCATTGTGTTCAATGTTTTAATGGATTAGTTAGTCATTGTCAATCAATATTGTACATATATAGTGATTTTACTTTTACAGCATTATAGATCTACTCTCTTTAGTGTGTGAAACATTCATACATAAAAATAGGGAATAATCTATTTCATTTGAAAAGACCATTTGTGATAACTACTTTGAATTCTCAAAATTCATAAATATAAATTTGTGAATCCTTCTTTCATATTCTTTTAGAATTATTACTTGTATTTTCATATTCTTTTAGAATTATTACTTGTATTTATCTATCTATGTGTCTTTCATTTTCTACTTATCTATATATACGTCTTTTATTTTCTACACTTCCACCTTTGTTTTTACTACTTGTATTTATCTATCTATGTGTCTTTCATTTTCTACTTGGTGTCTTTCATTTTCAAGTATTCAGCCTCTGCTGAAAAAAGAGCAATACAATGTTGCAACCTTGAAGCCCAACTGATAGCAGCTCCAGCAAACATGAAGGTATATCCAGTGGTAGACCTTCGTTTATACATGTCTCCGGCAAGATCAGAATCAGTGTAACCTTGCAACTGAACTTTATTTCCTCTAAAGCATAATGCATAATCTGAAATTCCTTTTAGATACCGTACTATCCACTTAACTGCTTCCCAATGAGCATTCCCGGGATTTCTCATAAATCTGCTCACAACTCCCACCGCATGGGCAATGTTGGGGCGGGTAGAAACCATTGCATACATAATGCTTCCAACTGCAGATTTATAAGGAATTTTCTCCATGAATTCATTTTCTTCTTATTTTTTTGGACACAATTCAGAACTTAAACGGAAGTGACCAGCAAGAGGAAGAGGAGTAACTTTTGCATTAGCCATGCCAAACCTCTCAACAAATTTATCAATGTATTGTTTTTGGGATAAGGTAATTTCCCTCTTCTTCCTATCTCTTGTGATTGTCATGCCAAGAATCTTCTTGGCTGCCCCTAAGTCCTTCATGTCAAATTTTCTTGCCAATTTCTCCTTTAACTCATTAACAATCCTTTTATTTGTGTCAGCTACTAACATGTCATCGACATAAAGAATGAGAATTACGAACTCACCGTTAGGAAGTATCTTGAAGTAGACACATGGGTCTGATTCACATCTTGTGAAATTGTTTTCAGTTATGAAGCGATTGAATTTTATGTACCACTATCTTGGGGCTTGCTTGAGGCCATACAAACTTTGATTTAGCTTGCAATAAAGATGTTCTTGTCCCTTTTTGATGAATCCTTGAGGTTGCTCCATGTATAGCTCTTCTTCTACATCACCATGTAGGAATGCGGTCTTCACATCAAGCTGCTCCAACTCAAGATCCCACATTGCCGCTAATCCCAAGACTGTCTGGATAGTTGTCATCTTGACAACCGGTGAGAAAATCTCATTAAAATCTAACTCCCTGCTCTTGATCAAACCCCTGTACCACAAATATGGCCTTGAAGCATTTTCTGCCTTCATCTTCTTCTTTTATCCAGTATACCCACTTGTTCCTAAGTGGTCTTCGATTAGGCAGAAGAGACACTAAGTCCCAAGTCTGATTCTTCAGTAAAGAATCCATCTCCTCATGCATCGTTGTTTTCCATTTCTCATTATGACATCTTTGAGAGCAACTTTAAATGTTGATGGTTATGAAAATTCTGAGATAAGAATTGAGGGCTCTGCTTCCTCAGCGAACAATAACTCATAATCAGAATATTTAGCTGGTATTTTATTTTCTCTGGTAGATCTCCTTAATTGGGGTTCTACATATTTGGTTTGATCTTGAACTAGTTCAAATGGAGAACCAGAGATTGTAGTTCTTCCAATTTAATGTTTAATTCCCTGTCTCATCGTTTCATTCTCAGAAGATGTATTAGTATGTCTCAAACCCAAACTATTAAATCCTTGAGTCTTGAAGTGAGTATTCTGTTCAAAAACAGAGCAATCATCTGTCGATTTATGAGATGTCTGTCGTGAATTTTCTATGGCATCTATTGATTTTTTATTGAGAGAGAGGGGCAGATAAGTTTCCTACGTAATGGACAGAGAGGGCACGGTGCTAGCATCTCCCCCGGTCCCTTCACCAATAGCTCCCATGTGCACGTGTCTAGGAGTTTCAAAATGGAGAGGGGGCAGCGATAGACCACCCGCGTGACTGCTAGGAATGGTCTCTATGCTGTGGATGTTCTGCCTGCAGTGATTGTTCTGCCTGAGATCATTGCGCGTGTTCTCTTTGAGATCGTTGTGGGCTAGGAAGGAGTCGTCAGCGCTGCCTGTAGTATTTTCCAATATACCGTGAGTAGGGGGTGCAGGGGAATAGACTTCGATGGAGTCAAAATCGTGTGGAGGAACAGAGTGACTGCTGCCGTAAGGATTCTAGTCATATGAATTGTCATTGGCCAAGCTTCTTGATGCTGAACATTGTGACAGCATAGGCATAGGCATAGTCGATAGAACAGAGATTGGAGAATTTGATGTGGGATTAACATGTGAGTAGATGGTAGAATTTTTACTTCCGTTGTCCATCATGTCAAATAGAGGAATGTATTCTCTGGCAGGAGTTTTATCTTTAGAATGAGGAAATATTGTCTCATTAAATACTACATCTCTGATGCGTATGATTTTCTTATTAGATAGACTCCAAATTCTGAAGCCAAATTGTTCTTCTCCATATCCAAAAAATATGCAAGGCTGTGATTTAGGATCCAGTTTGCTTCGCTTCTCCTTAGGAACATGTACAAAAGCCTGACAACCAAAGACTTTAAGATGAGAGTATGAAATTCTGCTTCCTTTCCATTCCTCTTCC
>MU227732.1:74129-101410 GCA_018584345.1 Thuja plicata
TATGTATGTATGTATGTATGTATGTATGTATGTATGTATGTTAGGTCAATCTTTTAAATAAAAATAAATTTTATTTATTAATTACTTTTAAATAAAAAATAAATAATTCATTTTTAGGAAAAATGGACTTTACTATTTGACTAACAAAATTTTGAAGAATTTTTGATTGAAATTAAAACATATTATAAATAATAATGTCTACTTTTCAAATTTGTAATTTCTTAGTATTGACCATATGTGTCTGTTTGTGTGAAAAACTTGATGAATTCAATGACATTTACAATTAATTTAAAAAATCTTTAGATTTTGAATTATTTTTGAAAAATATTATGTTTGATTAGTTTAGATATCATTATCCATACAATAATTTTTTTTAAAATTGGTTATAATTACTTTAGTTAAAAATATTCATATTTTAAAAAATTAATTTAATAAATTGATGATCATATTTTGCCATTCATATGCAAAGGAAACAATTTTTGAACCATCGATACATGATCACCAAAAGACAGGTTTTCAGTGCAACCTGACACAACAGTAAAATAGAGGTCACCAAAAATGTTAAGTACAGAGGAACCCGACAAACAGATCACTGTGTAAACTGACAACATAACTCACAGAGGAACCCGACAAAAGTTTACAGTGTAAACTGACAGAGAAAACAATAGAGGAACCTGACAGTAGTTTACAATGAACACCGATAGGCAGAATAAAGAGCAACCCGAGCACTAGTCTACCAAGAGACAATTTTATTCCAAGAAAAGTGGATCTGACTTACACATCAGATAAAACACTTACGTTTTATATTTAGCTTTAAAGAACATCTTTAAAACCATTTCTTGAGGGACAACAATGTAATTGTAATTGTTTTTATCAGTCTAGCTGATTGTAAACATGCAAACTAGGAGATCAAGGTCAAGTTGCAAACCTTTGATCATAGAGTTATCATTGAAAAGCGTGAAACTTATTTAGGTCAAATTCATTGTATAAATAGATGTGTAATCAATCAAAATAGGATGATGTGATGATGATTGTAGCCGAGGAGCACATCTATGGATTAGAGACAAAGATTTATGCATAAGGACAACAAAAGATGAAATAGGTTATCAAGAACCAGATTCAAGTCTACCGAGCATAACAGAGGTATTGATCAATCACTATAGGTGATAAATATACATTTGAACTTTAATGAATATGTACTCAGAAATTCTAGATTGCATATGCTTAGGTCAATAAGTATTTTTGACTACATTCTAACAAGTGTAGCGAATAGAAGAAATCCTTTGAGAAGGAAAATTTAACAATCCTTTTGTAAACCTCTTAACCGAGTGCACACTAAACAGTGTTGCTAAATCTCTTAACAGAGTAGACCTTAACCAGCCCCTTCCATTCTACAGATAGTGAAGTTTTTGTAGGTTTCATCCCCACCGCAGTTTTTACCTTCTAACAGGGGTTTTTCTGTGTCCAAATCTTGTGTCATGTGTCAATACATTTCATGAATGTTTACATGAAAATTATGTTTATGAATTGATATTACATGGATAAAGATAGAATAACACATATGGTCGGTAATGCAAGGAATTGATTACATAAAGGATAAAGGTTAATTGACAAAAAGTTTTACGGGTACTTATTCACCCCTCCCCTCTTAGTACACACCATTCCATTATTTCCAACAATTGGTATCAGAGCTAGATCTCTTGTTTGGAAAAGTTTAAATCACTTGAGAGAAAAGATCATACAATGGAAAGATATAAGCTAGACAAGAGTATTAAGAATCAGAAGTTGGAGATATAGATCATCTATGAGCGATACAAAGCAAGTAGAATCAAGATGAGAGAACTACTAGATGAAAGAAAGGTTATGGCATCTCGCTATAATAAAACAAACTATCATGAAGAAGAGATACCTGATTTGTTTGAGTCATCAGGATCTACATCTAGTAATACATCAGACACATCTGAAGGAAGCATCACAAGTCTAAATGAAATCAATCAACATCTGGCTGGACAAGTGAAATCACTGCAAATTGGTCAGGAAACACAAATGGTAAGGATGATTGAGGTTATGAATAATGCTAGACAAGATGAGAAAGAAAAAAAACTAGCTATTGATGACAGGAGGAAGATCACTGAAAAGATACAAGAGAGAGAGAGATTCAAAAATACAAAGACTTACTAAACATCATCATGAGATCACCAATCAGATTGTTCTTATGAGTCAAGAGGAAAACTGAATGAACATAGAACTCATTAAAAAAATAGAAGCTATTGGTGAGCTAAGAGAAGAAAATGAATAACTAAAGCATGAAGTAAGGATTCAGCAACAACAAATGGGGTTGCAAGTAGAGTGGGTTTAGGTTTAACCATGGAGGAAACTTTGTAGTTAAGCATGCTCGAGCTGGAGTAGTACTGGGATGGGTGACCTCCTAGGAAGTCTCAGTGCTTCACCTCTGTGAGCATCACTTAGATCCAATGAGTGCTAAGTGTTTCATTTATTCTCATGAGAGATGGGTTCTTGTGAACCACTACTCATGAAACATGGGTTAATGAGTTTGAATAAAAAAAAATACACAGTTGAATCTTGATAGCAATATCACAATTTGACTTGCTGTGGAAAATATCTCCTACTTATCAATGATTAAGAGAGTTGAAGAAAGCACAAAAAGAATGGATGATTTTCTGGATGGACAAAAAAGAGTCAACAACAATACTAGACTAGGGTATACCGAGCATGGACAATCACCATACCAAGCTGATCACAAAGATGTCTACACAAATCCAAGACCAAGGAAGTAGTCATGCAATCACTGTGGAAAACTAGGCCAAACATCAAATGTTTGCAGGAGCAAAATGAAAGGTATTCCTAAATCCACATCTACATTCATAGGAAATTGTTAGAACTGTAACAAGAAAGGACATAAAACATATGAATGTAAATTGAAGATGAAACAACCAAAGAAGGAAACCTACATGGAAAAATATTGTTCTACTTGTAAAATGCATGTGCACACATCTCTTGAATGCAGGAAGAAGAAAAAGAAAGCATGGAAGCCAAAAGATCAAGAAAAGTGGTCCATAATGGACATGATCATGCATGAGTTGACCATATTATTGAGGGTGTGAGTCAATCCTTTCCTAGCATAGTTTCCAATTTCGTTAACACAAGCCAGATGCCACAACATGAAAAGATGAAATTGTTACTAAAGAGCCCCACTAGAGAGGTTAGGGAAGTTGGGGGCTTGAAGGCAAGGGTTGGGTCTCATATGACTACAATGATATGGATAGATATCATCAAACTACAACCAACTTTGATAGCTTATTAGATTAGATAGTTCATCAAATTATTGTCAAGAGCATTGATGAAGAGCTTTAAGTGGCACAACATAAATGATTTGAAACATCTTTTAAAGAAGACAGTGTTTACAAATTTAAGAAGACATTATATTCTTTTAACAAAATAATAAGAACATGGTATTCTAATATTGACTCATACCTATTGTAGAGCTTTTTATAAAAATCACTTAGATCCTAATATTTATATCAAGAACTGAGGTGGTGATTTGTTGTCTTAGTTGTATATGTGGATGAGCTTAAATACACCATCAACAATTCAACTTAATTTGTAAAGTTTAGAAAAATCATGACAAAAGAATTTGAAATAACATATTTGTAATAGACATATGATATGTGAATAAAAAATCTTCTAGATTAATAAGAAAAATTCTAAGCTTTATCACAAAAACACTTACCAAATATTTAAAAACTAAAAAAATTGAAAAATGCTTTTCTTAAGATTGAGATTCCAATTCATCATACATATTTGTTTCCTCATATCATTAAACATTTCTCCATAAAATAAAATTTCAACTCATCTCCTTTAAAAAGCTTCTTAATATATGGGAAAAACACCTATCCAGTAAAATAGAAACAAAAATAGAAAGATAAGGGGTTAATATCATATAAATAAGTATATATCTTTGTTGTAGTGAATTTGGCTATTTTAACGGACGAGATAAAATTTATCTACTATATTATTTAACATCCTGTAGACTAGGGTAGCGTATTTAATATTCATCTGTCTATTTTTATTACAAATCGCTAATAGTTTTATGCATTTATTCATGGGATTGTTGCCAATGTTTCAATATTTCAGTTACACTAAGAATATCAAAGAGGGAGTAACAAATCTATGTAGTAATGGAGATGAAAGAGGAAAAAAGGTGATCACCAGTTTCTGTTTTGACGCTGTAGATGGGTGTTGTTGTTGTCATCAAAGTGTGTTGATGCTCCCTGCTGCATATGTTGCAGGATTCATCTCCCTTGCTTTCAATCGGATAAGAAACCATCAACAATCTATCCTCTGCATACCAATTGATGGTGGATAAGAAGTGGGTATTATTATTGTTATTATTGTTAACATTGAGAATGACCCACTCTGGCTTCAAACCCTGATCCGATCCATTTCCCTCAATCGCCATTTTTCAGTCGCCTTTTCTACTCCCCTAAAATGATACAAAAGGGTTAAGCAGTGGTGTCGTTGAATATCTGAAGCATTGTCATGTATTTAGTTAGGGTTTTGTGAATTCATGGGAGTACTCTAGAGCCTTTGACAACTTAAAGACTTGGAGTCTTCCAAGTCTTCGCAAGGGTTAAGGACACTCGAATTTGACTTTCTACCATTCATGCTTTCATCATTTATTACCTTGCAATTTATGGATCACCATGTTTATGTGCGATGGATGTGAGGATAGGATGAAATTAAAAATATAATTAAAAGATCAATAACATGATTCAAAAACTCTCTTCAATAAATGTATGCATATGAAAACAATCTCTTCTATTTTATTTTCTTTTTAATATAAAAATAAATCTATTTTATTTGAGTATATAAACATATGGGTTAAATAAAGATATGTCATTCTTTCAAATGTGATAGATGATAAAACATGTGAAATCATGAAAGTTTGACTAGGATTGTTATGTTAGTTGCTAATAAGAAAGGTGGGTGAACATAGATCAAAGTTATATTGTCTATCAAGTGATGAATAGCTAGAGAAGCAATGTCATGCACCACCTTTCCACTGATTACCATAAGGGCCAAATCCTTAACCAAAAGTTATGTCTATCTCCCAATTTTGAAATCAGAATGTAACTTCTTGGGCCTAACCAATAATTGATGCATCATAAGGAAGGACAATAGAAGGTTATAGACTTAATTATACAAGTGACTAGGGGAACCTCAATATATTGCAAGGGCACAAGAGAATTAATCTATGAATATTAAAGTGTAGTCATATTAAAAATACTAGAAGACGAGTGTAACCTATTCTTCTTTTTTTTTTTCAATTCCTAAAGTGATAAAATTCTTTTTAGGTTATCCTAAATGACAAAATTATAAATTTCAAGGGGCATGTCTTTCATATCACCATTTTTCTTTATACTTTGTCAGAAAAATGGAGTTGAGGTTGCCCCCTTATGATGAAATCCAAAGTAAGACTCCTAAAAAATAAATTTTAGAAGTGGTACCTCTAGTTCTCAAGATCATGTAGCTATGTGAGAGAAGACAAAAATAAGTATATTGATTAACCTCGCTGAAGTAAGTATATTTAGATCTCATATTGAAGGTGATTTGAAGAAGAGAAAAGATAATCATGTCAAGTAAGAAACAAAAATGGTATATAAAGGCTGAATCTAGAGAGATTTTATATTAATATTTAATATTTACAATCTAAGAAACATGCAAAAACTAATGATTCTATCAAACCAAACTAACCTAGAAGTATTCTCCAAGTCTATGGGCATTGTTTTCTCTATAATAAGTTTCTACTAATACTAGATATTCTCCAATCCATTCATGAACACACTAATATGGAAATGGAATCAATCCATTCCAACTATACTTTAACTCATCTGGATCTGGATTTAAAATATAAAAAATACAATATTTAGTTAACAATATATGCATAAAAACCATAAACTAAGTCAATTATCAAAAGATAAGTTTTTTGAAATATATAAAGGGAACTAAGAGTACTCATGGCCTTGTGGAAGGCCCAACCTCCATGTCCGCCCTTGAGAGGATTTTACTCCCATGAGAATACCCTGTGGTGTTGTTGTTCTCATTCTACCTATTTCTCCCTCCTCTCCATCTTCTGATTCTTCTATCTCATAGGAGCTCCTAGTCCATTTTATATGTGAAATGTTATGTCTGTATGATTATTTAAAGCTAAATATTAACTTTTAATAAGTCTTCCTAATTGTCTAGTATGCAATCGTAAAAACAAATTGTCCAACTTGTTGAATCCAACTCAAAACTAACTTATCAAAGCCAGGTTTGCCTTTGACAGATCCTGAAGTAAGAGGGTTGATTGGGCGTATCTTGAGAAGCTATGATGATTAGACACATTTTAAAAAATCAAAGAAAAATGAGGACAGAAAGTGGTGTCTTTCCCAAGAACTCTAATTATAGACACAAGTTAACCCTTGTTAATTCCAATGTTACCAATTTTCGTAACAATTGGATTCTCTCTGTGTTTTTTACAATCTCTGTGAGCTGTGAGATCATGGGGGGTGGGCTTAACCGCAAAGAGCCGAAGGACTGTATCAAATGGAGAAAAATGCCGGAAGCTTGGGATATTCTTGAGAAGGGGGGTCTTACCACCTACATGGAAAGATTGCATGGGGAAAAAGATAGTGCTACCAAATTATTTGTTGATTCCTAGAAAAATGGGGTTACCATAGCGGGTATCACTGTGAACATCACAGAGGAGTTCATAGCTGATATTTTTGGGCTTAGCACGAAGGGCATCAAATTCTTCCAGGACAGTAAGGTTTCACGAAAGGCCATTCGGTGCATTCCCAAGAGTAAGGAGGAGAAAAAAATGCTTGTGAAAGAATCTGGAGGCTGCTATGATGTGGCTTCGTTCAAAGATATCTGGGCTACTGTTATGATGGCGATAATGGAGTATGTTACCCTGGATGGTAGGTTTAAAAGAGCCCATTCTTACCACTTTGTTCTGCTTTGTCATTTTTGGCATAAAATTAGGGTTTCCCTGCCTTTCTATATTTTTCAATCTCTCTGTTCAAGCATTTCCCAGTATAGGAAGAAGGAGAAGAAACCTATTCTTAATGAAGGGTTGATTCTTTTAATTGTTGAACATATTAAGAAGATGGCTAATACTAGCCCTGTCATAACTTCATCTAAATCTAGGTCGGGTAAAAAGAGAATTAGGGATGTGAATGTGAAAGATAAGAGTCTGATAGGTAAAAAATTAAAAAAGGATAAGGAGACTACCATGGATACAAACATCTCTACTGACAGTGTGGAAGACTATGATAATATGGTTGATTCCACTGAGGAAGATAGTTACTTTGCCTCCTCAGTTTTGAATTTGGCTTCATAGGAGAATGTTAACACGGATGAAGAGGTTACAGGCTCTATGGATAAGGGAAAAACCTCAGATTGCAGGAAGAACAAAGAGGTTAAGAAGGAGGAGGATGTGGGAGGTCAAAAAGTGCCAATTCTGGTTGAATATGATAGTTCTGAAGACCATGACGTGCCTATATCTCCGAAGCTTGAAGTGGTGATGGATTGTGGTCAGGATACTCAAAAGGATGCGATGGAGGTGGAGTACATTTCCCCTACCAAGGAGAATATATCCCTTGACAAGGAGTCAACTTTACTAGAAAGGGACACAGACAATGACCCTGGTAAATCTCGGAACATTCCTTTCATTAAAACGGTGGACTTGCAGGAAAGGAATGTTCAATTACTAAGGGATGATATGGATGATAAGATCGATCCCCCATTTGGAGTTCTCCAAATGGCTAAAGCTTCTTCCATGTACTCCTTTCGGTTAATGAAATGGGTGTTCCAGGAGATTAAGAATTTAAACCTTAAGTATCGTGCTATTGTTGCTAAGGTGGATTCTCTGCAGACCCAGCTGGAGTCTGGCGCTAAAACAATGGGGGACAAGGAGTCTGGCCCTAATTCTATGGTGGACAAGGTTACTAATGATGAGGACAAATATGTGCAGTAGTTACAAGCTAGAATGGAAACCATGGAGAATACCATGAAAAAACACATGCAAGACTACAACAAATTCATGGGTTCGGCCATGGATTATTTCCTGACCATCAAGGTTGAGCTGGATACTGGATCTCCCAGTAAAAAAATAGAGGATATAACAGAGAACCCTGAAGATGAAGGCCTGGGAAAATGCACCAGATCAACAAGAAAGAAGAAAATTAATGGAAGGATCCAAGAACTCTCAGAGTTCAATGCAGCGATAAAGAAGATATTTGAAGTGAAGCAGGTTGCTGATGAGGCTTGTATGGAGCTTGTCTAGGGCTCTGGTTTCTGTTTCTGGTAGTTTCTCTCTTTTTGTTGGTCGTTGGTTTTTGCTTTTTTTTTGTTAGTTTTGGTTTCAGCGTACTGGTTTCCAGTCTTGTCTCTTTTTGGAGTGCTTCAATGTTTAATCTTTAAATCTAGCTTATAAGGGGTTTTGGTTCCCCATTCAAAACCTATTTTTCCTGCTATCAAAAACTTTTAAGAGCCTATCCAAATTTAAAAAACAAATTAATATTGTAAAAGTTATAAGTGACCCAGTTTGAAAGAGAAAGATATTTTAGAAAGAATGATAAGAGATATAAGGTAGGACTTTGGTCAAGTGATTAAACCTTGTTGATAAAAAATGTTCCACCAGTATGTAAATTTAGAAAAAAAATAATTAATCAAATTTCAAACGTACAACAATTAAATTTCATACATCTGAGAACACTGCCAACTCTGCTAGCAGGGATGAGGAGGAGAACTATCATGAAAAATCATCTCTGACTTCTACTGCTCCCTCCCTTGAGGCTAGTAGCTCCACCCATGTGTCTGGAAACCTTAACACCTCTTCTAACCCTGTCGTTTGACCCAACTATCCCTCCCCAACCCTGAGGGTTGATAATAATATGATTGTTGAGGAGGCCAGTAGTGTTCATGAGGAAGATGACAATAAGTCGTTAAACATGGAAAAAGGAATTGATCATCTAGAGACATAGATTAAGGAAATTATCAGCAATGCTGATGCAATGGAATGTGAGATGCAGGAGATCACCAAGTTTGTGTTAGACGTCATGCAAAGTTATACCACGTCTCTCTACCTGCTACTTGAGAAGGCTAACAAAAAGAAGTTGGACAAGGAGGATAACAAAAAAGGACTTGTTCAAATTCCTTTCAAAAGACTAAGCCAAGATGTTACTGTCTGAACCCAAGGATGCTAGGAAGAATTAGTCATGGGTTTTCTCTAGTTTTTTTGCATAACAGGTGGCCCAAGTGGCTCTAGTACTTATATTTTTAGTTACTTTTTTTTATCTAGTTTAACTTGGACTTTTATTGCCCTACGTGACAGTTTAAAACTTACTTTAATATTTTGATGAACTTACATAGCCTAGGAGGTATAATTGTTTTTCATTATATTATGTCTATGGTTTTTTATAGAGGAAAGTTGTAGGTGGGTGTTCCTATGTTGTCTTTCTATTTGTAGATGTTTTGTTGTTTTTCTACTATGACTATATATGGTCCATCCCCCTAGTTTTGGCTTCCTTTTATATCAAAAACAATTAAATTATATTCTAAAAGTATGAATATGTATAAATGTATGTATTATCAAAGACTGTATATGATTTTTTCTAAAAAATTAATTAAAATGTTATCCTACATCGAAAAATCATATTATATATAATTTTTTATTTCTCAAACATTATATCATATTATATATTACTTTTTAATTCTCAACTCTTTAGGATTCAATTATGATGTTCAGTTTTTCCTAAGTCTCCTATAAAATACTAATATGTAGAACCACATAAGAAAAACTACAAAATATAAAATAATATAAACATCGCGAATATCAATTCTGATTAGTGAGTCAATATATTTGGATCATTCGTTCCCAAAATGAAAATCAAACTAAACATAAAATATTAATTTCAATGCAAACTCCAAATTTAGCTTCAAGTCAATAGACTTTGAAGTCAATCAAGCTTATAAAAAAGGTCATTTCAAGAGCCAAACAGATTAATAATAGGATATTTAAATTAGTAAATGAAAAAATGAGAAGAAAAAGTTTATAAATCCAAAGATGAAATTAACTGATGAAATAAAAAAGAAAATTTAAATTATTAAAAAAAGATTATATCTTACTTAATCAAATAATTAAACAATTTAATTAAATAGATAAAATGTAAAAAATGTTGATAATTAATTATAATTAATAAGATAAAAAATGATGATTAATTAGTACTAAGATAATTGGTATTTATTGGATAATATGATAATAATTATAGTTTAATTATTAAGAAAATTGTTTAATGTACATTTAGAAACTTGTATCATTAAATTTTGTTAATTCTTATGAGAAAAAAAATGAATTAGGTTTGAAAAATAAGAATGTGTACTATAAAAAGCCAAATCTTTAGTTCAAGATCAAATATACGCCTATAAAGAAAATCCAAATTCATAACTTTTGCCCTTATTTCTTCATTTTTTAAAACACAAAATATCTTCATACTTTTCTTTTATTGATGATGTCATAATTTTTCATTGTAATAATATTATATTTCAAATTATAGATAATTAATAATATTTAATTTAAACAGAAATAATCTAATGACTTTTGATCATAAATTAACATATTTCTGATAACTTTTAATTTTTTTTTTGTGTGCACAAAAGTTGAGAACTTATGACTACCCCAAAAAAGAAGAAAAGGAAAAAAAAAACACAAAAAAAACAACCATTTCGCTACAAATTCCATCTCGAATGGATGTTAATGATCATTTTCATAAAGCGTAGCACACACCTCCTTTTTTCATCCTCATTATTGATAATTTATTAAAGCGTAGCAGACACACTTTGCGACCGTTATTGACATAGCGGGTGTTCAACGGTCCAAGTTAGGGAACTCTAGTTGTCTTATCAGATGGAAGTACAAAAGTCAAAATGATAAGACTGAAGACAAACCATTATGTTTTTAATACATCTCATATAATAGAAAGCTAAAATAATTAAAAGGAATATTCTGGCATTATGTTACAAATATTTTTCTCTGTAGGAAGAAATTTTTAGATTCTGTTTAGAAAATAAGATTATTGAATACACTCAAGGGTAGACTTTGTTAGATGACAAGTTGGAATTTGTAGGCTTCTAGAATACATTTAATTAATATAAATAATCAGTCTTTAAAAAAAAAAATTAAATTAGTGAGGGGAAAAATCCTACATCGATATCTAGGAAAGGTTAATTACAAATGACGATTACAAGAAATTAACGGGAAAACAAAAAGTTGACTTAGAAATATTATCCAACTTTTTATACGAATAAGAGTTTAAAAAAAAAGGAAAAAGGTAAGTAGTCTTCGTTCTAGGGTTTTAAAACTTATTTGGTTGTAAATAATATACCATGATTTGTTAATGTTGAAAAAATTCAAGTTTTATTTATTGGTGTAAAAGAACACAACTCTATAACAATATAAAATTTGTACAGGTTCTGATTTTTAAAAAGAAAAGGAAAAAAAATAGAAAACATAAAAAGTTTAGTGAAACTTTATTTTATATTAAAGGTATAACTAATCAAATAATATTATATAGGTAGGATAAGTGGAAAGGTTTTTGAATTAAGTAGCAGCAAGAGGGTGTTGACCTGTGGTACAAAAGTAGCACACTAGATACACATTAACAACACATTAATAGTATCTAGAGTGCACAACAAAGAAACTTAAAAGAACAACAAGGTCAAGAAAGACCATCACCAAAGCTCAACCAACAAACTATCAGTTGAAACTTTCCAAACTCCCTTGGAAAAGTAAGGTTATCAAAGGTCTTCCTGTGAATAAAAGTAGCAGTCTGACTGTAGATCCACCCTCCAAAAGCAACAACCCTTTCCACCTCAACAGTAAATGGACCCACCTCAATAGGAGCAGTGAGGAGGGAGATAAACAACACTAGGAAGAAATTGTTAAACCACCAATCACAGAAGAGAGACCAGAACTCGTCCACCTCTAAAGTCATGAAAAACTTTCCCTCAATAGGAGACAACTCCACCTCCATAGGAGCCATGAGAGAAGAAAAAAATAGGCAGTACAAAGCCCTCCTTCGGAAAAAACACTGCCAATCCAAATCCACGGGGTTGGGGAAAGCACCCAAACCGGCTGCTAACTTCATCCAAAAACAACCACCCAAGGCGAGCCCTTGAAAATTGTCAGCAATCACCTGCCCAAGAGAGAAAGAAAACACGTTGTCCTGACCATGCAGAAGGGGCAGACCCACAAAAAGAAAAAAAGGAGCTAGAAGAGAAAGCCCTCCCCATCACACCATTGTCAAACAAAACTGCTCTTCAAGGTGAAGAGCCAACAACCACGTCCATAACTCTGGAGTGTCTTCAGTAAACTGACTCAAAAAAAGGGCATCCTACAAAGGAAAGGCAACCAACCACCAAAGGCCAAGAATCACAACAAAAACCAACATAACCCCATGAGAAAAGCTCAACAACACTTGGGTCATCGACCAAGAGAAATACCACTCCCCCACCACATCCAAGTCCCAATAGTAGGGAGAGAAACACCAAAGAGGGTAGTAGCTCCCAGCCAAACCCTTACCCACACACCAGGTAGGGCCTAGACCCTCTGAACGAGCAGACGCCCACCAAACCAATAAGGAAATGGCTCGGGACCCCCAAAACTCAACAGGATCAGGGGAGGGAGCACCCACAACAAAAATAGGGGCTCTTGCCTTAACAACAAGAAACATCCAGGTAGAAACCAACACTGAGAACCAGAGACGGGGGAGATCCTCCCACTCCGAACTCAGACCAAGAAGAACTTGCATCTCTCTCTAGGCACAGCCACAACAGAAGGGGGAATTGGAAAGGAGACCAAGAAAAGCTACTAAAGGCAGCTCAATGATCCTGTGAGCCCAGTAGAAGCCTTCAGAATCATCCTCTCCTTCCCCACTCTCTACAAAACCCAAACAGAGCTCCCGCCCCTCTCTCCCATCTCACCATAGTAACCATCCAGCACCAAAAGGAGGAGACTGGGTTGTTCCCAATCCGCCACAGCAAACCCACCAATAGTAAGATTGTAAGATAACTTAGGAAGGTGAAGGACGTTCCAAAATCCAAACAAGAAACTCCCGAAAGGCCCAAAATCTAGAGATCCAAACCCCTTCAATTATACAGAGGTTACAGTTTTCCAAAATAGCTTCCCATTCTTCATAGATCCACCGGGATCATCATCACCTTCCTCATTCTCGTTCCCTCCATTGCCAAATTCAAAATTTCCTTGGCTTCTGCTCATCACATTTTTGATAAGTGGAAATATTCATCAAGTGCATAAACTACAAACTTGTAAATATTAAGAATTTTTTTGAAAATGTAAATTATTTAAAATTGAATTTGCTAATGATATTTTGATGAAAAAGGAAGGTCTGAGTTAAATGAATATTTTAGAAGAAGATGTGGTGAATATGTAGATAAATTTCAAGGAATTTTGTTCCCAAACTATGATGTAATTTAAATATCTATTTTTTTTTAAGATCTCACAACTACAAATATATTTAAATTAAGTGGAATTTTGCTATCAAAGAAAGGATGAGATTTATGAAGAAAATTAAAACACACTTTTCTCTAAAACAAACCTAAGGCATAAATGAATTTTTTTTACAAAAATCATAACAAAACTAAATCTAGAGATGACTTTGGGCAATCAAAATGAATCTTAAGTTAAATCTAATAAAAAAATATTCTAGATATAAGAATTAACTTCATAGAAAGATGGAACAATAATATAATAGAGTAATTAGTTTATTGTTATATATTATCATTTGATTATAGAGTAATTTCTAATGTAAAATAATGTTTAGAAATTAAATTTAAGAAATGTGTGTGTATATATAACACAAGTTTATTGATAACAGCCTAATTATCTACTTGATTCAAAGGTTTTGTTCAACTATGTTTAGATTGCTAGTTTGGTAGCTTGGACAGTTGTTCTTCCATTTGCTAATAATTATTTATTTGACTCCTTGTAAAAAATTCTAGTTTGTAGAAATTTCTAGTTTGTAGAAATTTCTAGCTTGTAGAAACTTCTAGTTTGTAGAAACTTCTAGCATGTGGAAACTTCTAGTAACTAGAAGTAACTAAAAACAAAAAGAGTAGTATAAAAGAGGGTCAAGGGGCATTTGGAGGATAATAAGTTGAAGAAGAAACTTGCAGTGTTAGCAAGTATTCTTGCAGTGTTAGCAAGGGTGCAGTGATAGCGTTTGAGAGATAATAGTGGAGGAATATCAGCAAGAGGAGTTAGGAGATTGTTTGAGTTCTGCCAGTGAGAGGAAAGGAATTTTGTATCTCTTAATTTTCTGAAGTTTGATATATTTCTCATCTGCAGTACTGGTTTTCCCTTAAGGGTTTTTTCAGGGACAATTTGTCCAAAAATATTGTATTATTGTGTTGCATATTTCTTTCCGTATTTTTCGGTGAAATTGCAGTTGTGTTATTTTTTTGTTATTTGTTAATCAAATAATCTTTATAAGATAGGAGATTAATAATTAGTGACTGCAATAGATTTTTCACATGGTATCAGAGCTATGTTGAGGGTAGAAAAGGTTTTCCCTAGGCAAAGGAAAGAAATTGAGGGTTTATAAAACCTAGTTTGACCTCTCTAGAATTGTTACTTCTTTTATTTCTTGAGATAGCCTTAGCTGGTTTGAGAGATCAGGATAGATTGGATGGTGCCTCCAATTTTGGTGTCTGGAAAGCAAGAATTTATTTATTGTTGGAAGAGAATGGTATTTCCAGTATAACTTGCAGCATACAAGAAGGATGATGCCAAAGTGAGGAGGATAATCCTTGATGGTGTCAAGGACCATATTATTCCACATATCGCAGAGTTAGATACAGTGAAGAAGATGTGGGATGCCATTCTGAATCTGTACCAGAATGCTACCACTAACCAGAAGCTGATTCTCAGAGAAAAGTTGAGGAATACCTAGATGAACAAGGGAGAAGATGTTACAAGTTACCTCACCAGGCTTAGACTTGTGAGGGATGAGTTAGCAGCTGTTGGAGATAAACCAAATGAAGACGAGCTAGTTGTAACCACTTGAATTTGGTCTATTCCGACTATAGACCCTACTTGCCCTAAGTGTGATCATACCCCCAATTATTTCATTACAATGTTAATTTGGCATAATTCATTTTTAAATCAAACTTAATGTACTAGGTGATTTTTATCACTAAATTATATTAACTATTATAGCCATACAATTCAAATCAATTCAAACCATTTAAATCAAATCAAAATCAAATATGGCTATAGTATTTAATTATAAATGAATTAAATAAACCCCTTAATCAATTATCCACTTGCAGTTAACCCATTCCCCTAGCCTATTTGTTAGAATATCTAATCTTTACTTGTATTTTAAATTGGAGATTCATATGGAATCCCTACATGTATTTTGTCCTCTAGTGGGAGGACAACTCATTTTATGTAATTCCTTAATAAGGAAAGCAGTTTATTCCTCCTTAAGAGGACTTTGACACATGTCACACACACTTATGAATGGTGTCATTCATAGACTTGGGAGTTACATTTCAACTCCTCTCTCTCATCTCTAATTAAGAGATGCTCCTCTCTCATTTCTGGTAATGCAAGGATGAAGAATGATCCATGAAGAAGTTATTGTAATTTGCATTTCTCTCTCTCTCTCTCTCTCTCTCTCTCTCTCTCTCTAGGCTATGGCCTCATTCATATTATCACAAAGGGGTTTTTCTTTGCTTTTCCCCTTATAAAACATCTTGTCTCTCTTGTCTTTGGCTCATTTTGATGAATGCTCTTGGATTTGGTTTTCATGGTAACATTTCTCCATTTTCTATCTCTCTTGGATTGTTTATGTTCCTTTGCTCTTCCATTATTATTTCTTACACTATTTAATTTAATCAAAATGGCTATAGTCCCCTTAATTATTAAAAAGAAATAAAATGCTTAAATAATTAATTCATATATTTTAAATGAATTAAATAAGTTTAATTCATTTCATTTATATTCCCTTAAACCCCAACCTAACCTATTTCAACCACTTCTACCCTGGGTTCTAACCCATCTCAACCCATTCCACCATTGCTAATCTAATCCTAATCCTAAATTCTACCCTAACCCACCTCCTAATGTTGTCACATTCCATTAGGGAATGATTAACAACTCAACCCACTTGAAAAAGTCAACTTTCTCAAGCATGACTTTCCTAAGGGAACAACTTGCCAAGTTGAGTCTTACACTCCCCCATGCCTCTTAAATGAATGTCATTAATAACTTTTAATGGATATTCTCTCTTTCCCATCCCTCATTAATGCCCAGGGAATTAATGGCTCTTACATCTCATTAATGACCTTAGGGGCTCCATTACTGAACCTTGTCTCCCCCCCTCTCTCTCTCTCCCATTCCTCTATAAATTGAAGGGATTTAGAGCTCATAATAAGCCTAAAATTTGAAATTTTAGTGTTTTAATGCCAAGATTTTGAAGGAATATCAAAGCATTGTTATGCTACCCATTCCTTCCTAGCTTCATACACACTCCATTAGTCACTTTCTCATGTGTTTATAATGTTCATTTTAGAGTAATATGCACGCTAAATAGTTAAATAGTTGTTTTTAAACTAAATATTTCATGCTAGGTTGTTTATGTCACTGGTATTTAGCATAATATGAGGGCTTTTATGTTATTTGCTACACTCATCCTAGTTAGAAAGCAATAAGTCGATGTTATGGTTTATATTCTTATTAACCCTTGTTTCTCACTAACATAATGACTTATTGAAGTGTTGTGTTGCAGATAACAGGTGCACAAATATACACACACATTTCTGGCACCCACCGTGGGGCAAGATTTCCAACTTGGCGTCATTTTTAATCAATTTTTCACTAATTTGCATGCCCAAAATTTTTCTATAGGCTCATTTTTTACCATTCTGGATCTCATCCGGGATACGCCCTCGCACCATAGTAAACAAGGCTCGCATCCAGGATTTCTCGAATCATTTTTCAGTTTAGGCTCGTATCTAGGGAGCATACTGTCGCATCTTGTAAGAAAGCTTGCATATAGTATACTGTATCATATTCAGTGATTTTTTAGGCTCACATCTAGTTAGAAAGTTTGCACACTTTGTTTGCTTAACTCTAACATTTTGACAAGTTGTGTTTTTGGTATCTTGCAGTCTAAAGAAGTGTTTGCAGATGGTTCTTGAAGGTTTTTGTGGGAGTTGAAATAAACAGATACTAACTTGGTTTTTCAAGTTTTCCAACCCCCATCTTGACCTCTATTTACTTGCTTTGAAAATTAAGATACATATTCCAATCTATCACCAAACTGACTAGAGGATTATGCTCTTTTCCTTTTAAGGAAAATCAGAAACTCACACATCAGTTTATGGGTTGAACAGATGTGTTAGAACCCAGGGTAGAAGTGGTTGAAATAGGTTAGATTGGGGTTTAAGGGATTATAAATGAAATAAATTAAACTTATTTAATGAGAATTAACTGAACAAGAAAACACATCATCTAATTCTTTTTGGAACAGTAAATGAACAACACAAATAAATAAATCTTGTGGATTAAAGAACAAGCTCAACTGTTTAAATCATTTTTGAGACACGAAAATTAAACAAGAAAACTCACTAAACATTGTGGTTAATTGAACAAGGCAAATCTACTTTCAAGCAATCTTGTTTTCATTAAAATAAGAACATATAAATCAGGCACAACATTGCTTGAGGGAAAGAACCACTTTTCTTGATTCTATTTTGGGAGAAAACGGCTTAGATTAGGAGAGTATTCTCTTCTTCTTCAGAAGAATTAGAAATCCAAACATCCAAAGCCTGCCAATCCTTTGTACATTTATTCAACAGTAGAGGGCCTACCGGTTGAGGAAAAAATCTCCCGGGAATGACCCAAGTGAGGACAGGATTTACGCCAACCCTTCCAACTCACTATAAATAGTTTCTTTCTCGTAGGCTAAAGCCTCAGAAGATGGAGCCATTTTTGTTCATGGAATTTAGACATCATTCCTTTAACATGCTTGGGTATATGTAGAGCAGAGCCGCTTGAATCTTTCCTGTGAGACTACATATATCTAGATACTCATAGGACTATACACCTAAATTTTGCCTTGTGCAATTCTATGGGGGACGGTTTCGAATGGATTGCCTAATAATCTACAACAACTTCAACTAAAAGAATTCCTGACTCACCCCCGAAAGGGTGATAATCTTTGTGCAAGGGAAAAAGTAATTTTCCCAAGACACTCATCATATTGTGCCCTCACTTGCGTTTGGAGTTGGCTAATATAGTATCATGACTGGAACCATTGTGTGCTTGGTGATGGTTGTATTCTGATTAGGATTTGAGTGTGTACTTGAGTCAACGAGCAAAGATTTTCATCCTCCACCTAGAGAATAGGAAAAGATGAGTGTCTATTTCACCCTCCTAATAATGCAAATTTGTTTGACGTGCTTGAAAAATCACTAAAAAGATAAGATCCTTCAAACAAGAAACAATATTCAAACCTTCATATACATGTATTTTACATTCACTGGAAAATCTCCAAACATGATCATAGATCAGACACAATTGCACGAACTCCCAAAATGCAAATTTCAAAACTAGAAAAAACAGACAAAGTCATTATAAGAACGCATCCTAGATTTCCCAAATCGCATATGGTATTTGGGATCACATCTAGTATGCTAGCTCACATCTGGTTAGCACATAGTCGCGTCTAGGATTTAGGCTCACATCTAGTGTCATCAGAGGCTCGCATCTAGGAGCTCGCATCTAGGATAGTGGGTACTTGTAGAAGTCTTTCCTAGAAAATCTCAGTTGATTAGGATACCCTTTTGGCTCTCTAGCTAGTTCCTGTTGTCTTTTCTAGTCTCTCTATTGAAATTTAAAAACTCTTTCAAACGTCTACTTTGCATGCTTAGTTACTCTTTCATGATCAGTTCAATACGTGTGTTCTACCCACTTTCTACCAACAACTTGGTTCCCAGCTCACTATCAGGGCATTTTAACCCTCTAACATTGGAATAATTTATGTCCACCAACAACAAATAGTCACTTTTACCTAGACACACCCACTTGAACAATCTGAAACTCTCACTTGCACTATTGGGAAACATCAACAAAAGTTGAGAAACAACTTCATGATTAACACAAGACACAACAAGTACACATCTAAAGGATCGAAAGTGCCTCCTAAAACACCACACTTTCAAGGAGAAACTTCTCATAGTTCCCTACTCGATCTAGATTCCCCTCAAATGGATAGTGACACTCACTGATGGAGTGAGGCCTTTGAGGAATATAACAATGGAAAACACCAAAAGCCCAAAGATACTGATGAAGAAGAAGAACCCAAGTTTGAACGTCCTTTATTTGAATCCGACATTGAGGATGAAATCACTAAAGAAGAATATGAAAAACTCAAACAAAGCAAGAGGTTCCACTAGATAATGGAAAGGATGATTGATGAGGATAAAGAAAAATACTTCCTTCATTTAGCTTCCATGGGCATCAAATTGCCTAAAGATTATGATGTAGAACAGCTCAAGGAAAATGAGGTACTAAATTCTATATCTATTCTCACCAAAAAACTCAATTTTATGCAAACAGAGCTCACAAACCTCAAACAGGAGAAAGAGAAACCCAAAACGAAATACTATTTGGACACCATTTGTCCATTTCCTTTTTACAAGAGTATCACTATGGTCCCATTTCCTCCCAATGTGGCAAGAAAAAAGTATGACAAGTACACGGGAGAAACTGACCCACACGACCATGTAAGAGAATTATGTGCTCTAATCATAGAATACATGCACGAACCTACATATCTCATGCGACTATTTCCAGGAAGTCTAGGAGGTAATGCCATGGAATGGTTCTCAAAATTGAACCCTAAGGTCAAGACATTCAAGGAGTTGATCCAATGGTTCATCCAACATTACTCCTACAACATCCAATGTGACATAACTATGGTGGACCTATGTAATACCAAACAAAGAACTAGTGAATCATTTACACACTTTATACAAAGGTGGAGAAAGATTTTTGCACGATATTCAAGGGTCATTCCAAAAACAGAGAAGATGGAGATCTTCGTTATTAATCTGGTACCTGAATTGAACTACACATTACAAATGCAAGACTCTCCAAGCTTCGATAGAATGATTAAAAATTCCCTCCGTATTGAGGAAGTCATGGTCAAAAGGGGAGAGATCACCCTTCAAAATGAGAATAAAACCAACAATTCCAACTCCAAACCTAAATGGTGGAAGCAAAACAAGAATATTGTCAATGATGGCATAGTAGACGGATCCAATGTTGGTCCTAAACCTGAAGTATTCAACCTAACCAATAGCATGCAAGCAAGCAAGGATGCTAAGGTAAAAACTCCCATACCCAAAGAAAACAATGATAATAGCAAGGGTCAGATATGGACGTCAAAAACTCAAAGAACTTTCACTCCTTTGGGAGAACCTCTTGAGACCGTTTTGAAAACATTATTGGATAAAAAAAGTCCTAACTACCCAAGATTCCAAACCGTCGGAACCAATGGTCAAACCTAGGTGGTGGGATGATAATTCCTATTGTGTCTTCCACAAAAGCAAGGGACACAAGACTAATAATTGCCTCAAGCTTAAACATGTCATCCAAGACCTCATTGAAGGAGGTAAGATCAAAGTAGATGGACACACTACCAATGAGGATCATACTGCATTTAATAAAACCTTTCCCAATTATGATCAAGGAGAAACATCTAAAGGGAAGAGTAATAAGGTAAACTACACCTATTCCAAAAATGACAATGTGATCAATATGCTAGACGTTAAAACTGAATCCATCAATGTGGTCACAATAAAAGGTGTCTCATTTCACTCAAATGCCGTGACATGGAGCCAAGCACAGGTCACAATCAAAGGACCTCCAAAAATGACACCAACATCCAAGGTTCCTATTGTAACTATTCCTAAACCAGTAGCAAAACATTTGGTTACTATTCCTGGAGAAAAATATGACTTGGTAGACCAATTGCAATGAACCTCTACCAAAATTTCCATTTTTGAGTTGCTCAAAATATCCACAGTACATAGGGAAATCCTAGAACAAGATCTACATGCTACTAATGTTCCAAAAGATATTGATATAGACAAATTTCAAGCGATGGTCAATCACATCTCAGCGCCACATTACCTTTCCTTTTCTGAAGAGCATGATAAGTTATTGACACATCCACATAATCAACCTCTCCATATCAAAGTCCTAATTCATAGATCCTATGTTAGACGTGTGTTGATAGATGGAGTCGCAGGAATGAATATCTGTACACTTGATCTAATCAAGAGACTGGATCTCTTAAAACAAATAATTGACTCTAGAAGCAAGATAACCATCAAAGCTTATGATGAGGAAGAAAGATCTTCCTGAGGTCTTATTGTTCTACCTATCAGAGTTGGACCAATTGAGAGGAACGCCATATGTCAAGTTCTGGATCTACCATTGGCCTACAATATCCTACTAGGGAGACCATGGATTCACGAGATGCAAGTTGTACCATCCACTTACCACCAATGCATAAAATTCCCACATAATGGGGTGGAAGTGACAATTCCTGCAGACACTAACTACACTTGCAATAATATCAAATCAGGTAGCATGATTCTGCACAACAAAGAGGCTATGGATGGAGTTTCTCCTAAAACTACGAAGGACATGGTTATGAAGAGTTTTAACAAAATATTAAAACTTGAAGAAATAGGTATGGGAGAGTACAAGCTGGACTTGACTCCCTCACTGACAGAACTTCCGGTGTCACCAAGATCCTACAAAAAACGTTCATCAATATTAACACCTACAACATCTAAGGAGACTGACGTACACAAAGAAACTAGCATGGTAAAGGCATCCACATCTTCTTCAAATAACACATAAGAACATGCAGTCTTAGACTGGCTTTACAAAGGAGAACCGGTGGAATCTGAGGTCAAACATGTGAAAATATCCCCAGAACAGTATGGCAAGGGATATGATTTCCTCACACAAATGGGTTACAAAGGAAAAGGACCTCTAAATGACACAGGACAAGGGCTTATTGAACCTATACCCATGGAGTTCTGGAATACCAGAGATAAATTAGGACTAGGTTTTAATACTAAAACTGATAAACCTGCTTCCAAAGAGAGTCCACACTTAGATAAAGGGAGTGATAAAATAGACGAACTAGAACAGTGGCCCTATGAGAGATTGTTACATGTTGGCGCATAGGATCCCAACTACCAAGGAGAATTCTATGTGCCCAGGTTTGAGGTACCGCAAGATCTTCACACCCCTTTACTAGCACAACCTCCCATTCTAGAGGTAGGAGACACCATTGCAACAATTACTCAAGAGACACCCTGACAACAAAATTTACATCCTAACTGGGGGTAGTTGGTCACAATTTCACATGTCCTAGATGTATCACACTTTGATCCATAGGAAGCTAACCGGGTACATCAAATAACCATTGCTGAGTACTTAAACAGATCCGATGATGAGGTCATAGACTCTCATGATTATGAACAGGAAGAGCTATCTGTTGTCACTGAAGATATTGGAATAGATACAATTCACATGTTTGTGGCACCTTCAGCTCCTTGTAAATAGTCTGACACTCCTCCGAATGACACTGATAATCCTAAAGCAGAAGAGGAGTTCCTTCCCCCGATCATTGATGAGGAAACTGGTCTGCATATAACTAACAACAACCCTTTTAATGACAATCTCACCCTTATTGATCAAAATATTGAAGAAATTGACTTAACAGACCATGTCATGTCAGTTAATGGTCTTGATGCTAGCACAATGTTGTCCTTCCTAGAATATGACTCCCTAACATTGGTACTTCTAGACCTAATTGATTGGACTGAAGCAGATCCTACTCCTATCCTCAACTTTCCCAATGACCACACTCTTGCTTGTTATCTCAATGCTTGTGAACCATACCCTTTTTCCACCAATGCAAGGAGCAAGAACATGTCACAGGAGGATATCAGGTTTCTCAGTCAAAAATTGAAAAAGAAAAAGAAAAAGTGGACTGATGGTGAAAACCACTTTTTGGTAGTATTAGATCCCAAAATAGTAAAGGAAAAAAGATGTATCCAATGGTGAAAACCTCTCAGAGGTGCCAAAGGATGAGACTCTTGATATCCTCCCTAAACACTTTCAAGAAAGTTCATCAATACTGATTGAACCAACATAGCCAGTAAATTTGGGCACTATTGAAAATCCTCAAATAATTCACCATGCACAATCTTTATCAGAAGAGGAGAAGACACAGTTCACAGAGTTCCTGAAGGAAAAGAAGATCAACTTTGCATGGTCTTATACTGATATTCCAGGACTAGATCCTAATCTAATCATGCACCACTTGTCTATAGCTCCCAGGATCAAGCCCATGAAACAAAAACTCAAAAAGATGCATCCTCATGTTGCATTATTAGTAAAAGCAGAGCTAGAGAAATTACTAAAGGCTAGATTTATCAGAGTCATTGCCTATGCAGGGTGGATCTCCAATGTAGTCCCCGTATCTAAAACTGATAAATCTATCAGAATCTGTACTGACTTCAGGGACTTGAACAAAGCATGCTCGAAAGATGACTTCCCTCTACCTAACATTGACATGATCATTGACCTCACAACAGGCTACCAGATGTATTCTTTAATGGATGGATTATCGGGCTATAATCAAATCAATATTTCCCCTAAGGATCAAGAGAAAACTGCATTTACATGCGTATGGGGCACCTTTTGCTAAAATGTCATGCCATTTGGGCTCAAGAATGCTGACGCAACATATCAAAGAGCCATGACAACTATATTCCATGACATGATGCACAAGAACATGGAGGACTATGTAGATGACACATTGGCTAAATCCAAAGAAAGAGGTACTTACAAATTTTTGACCTAAGAAAGATATTGGATTGAATGGAATAGTTCCAAATCAGGCTCAACCCAAAGAAATGTGCCTTTGGGGTCCAATCAAGGAAGCTCCTAGGATTCATTGTTTTCGCAAAAGGAATTGAGGTCAACCCTGCTAGAGTTAAAGCTATACTTGAGATGGCTCCTCCATGCAACATCAGTCAAATAAGGACACTACAAGGAAGACTCCAATCCATTAGGAGATTCATGTCCCAACTTGCAGATAGGGCACAACCCTTTAATAATTTACTACATAAAGGGGTTACCTTCAAATGGGATGAACACTGTGAAGCAAACTTCAGAGAATTGAAAGGATACCTGGCTACCCCTCCTATTCTTATGGTTCCTATTCATGGAAAGCCCCTGGTCCTATACATTTCAACTATAGCTACATCCCTGGGAGTCTTGCTAGCACAAAAGGATGAAACAAAGAAAGAAAGAGCTATCTACTACATTAGTAGACCACTGGTCGCCTATGAGCTCAATTATAGTATTATTGAAAAAGCATGCTTAGCAGTCATCTTTGCATCACAAAAATTGAGGCACTACATGCTCTCTCATACAGTAACGTTCATTGCTAAGATCAATCCTCTAAAGTATCTTTTGAGCAGAACTACACTAATAGGACGTTTGGCAAAATGGGTCCTGATTCTAAGTGAGTTTGATATTGAATATGTAGAATGATGAGCTATCAAAGGATGGGTCCTTGCAGATCAATTGGCTGATTCACCACTCTAAGATGATGAACCTTTAACAATTGAATTCCCTGATGAAACAATCATGCATCTAACTGAATATCCATGGAAGATGTACTTTGACGGTTCATTCACTCAATAAGGTTCTGGATCAGGGGTCCTATTCATCACCCCTCAAGGTTACAAGATTCCCAAATCTTACAAATTGATGTTTCCATGCACCAATAATATTACAGAATACGAAGCATTGGTAAACAGCCTTAAGCTAGCTATGGAGTGGAAAATTGTAGAGTTACACGAGTATGGTGACTCCCAACTAATTATCAATCAGGTCAATGGAGAGTATCAAACAAAAGATGAGAATTTGATGCCCTACAAGAAACTAGTTGATGACCTAAATAAATAATTTGCCTTCATGACCTTCTAGCAGATACCAAGATTAGAGAACAAAACTGCAGATGCTATGGCTACCTTAGCATCCATGTTACAACTTGAAGAACATCAGTTCCTCTATGACTTCTTGGTGGAAGAACTATCCTATCCCACCTTTGATACTCTTGAATACCAAGTAATCTATCCTTTGAATGCCCCAGACCAATCTCGGTATGCCAATATCATTACTTACCTTTCTAACCAAATCATCCCTAACAATCTATCCAGAAATGAGAAAAGATCCCTGATTAGGATAGCATCATGTTACGTCCTCATAACTAACAATCTATATTGATGAGGTCTCGATGGTACACTTCTTAGGTGTTTGGAACTCAAAGATTCTAATCTAGCATTAAAATAAGTCCACGAAGGTGTATGTGGATCACACTCAAACGACTTTTCATTAGCGAAGAAATTGCTCAGAGTAGGCTATTACTGGCCTACGATGGAGAAAGATGCTATTCAATTTTCAAAAGCATGTCTTAAATGCCAGACACATGGAAATCTCATCCATGCTCCTACTAGAGAACTTATACCTTTCATAACACATTGGCCATTTCAGCAATGGGCCTTTGACTTGGTTGGACAAATATATCCCAACTCTTCAAATGGACACAAGTTCATCATTACGGCCACTGAGTATTTCACAAAGTGGGTCAAGGCCGTGCCGCTAATCAAAGCCACTAGCAAACAGGTGGCTATATTCATTCTGAACTACATTATTTATAGATATGGGATACCCTCTTCAATTGTAATAGACAATGGGGGCCAATTTAAAATCAAGACATTGATGACCTTTGTGAACAGTTCCATATTACTCAACACTGCTCTTCAATCTATTATCCTCAAGGTAATGGATAGAATGAAGCATCAAACAAAAATATTCTCAAGATCCTACATAGAACTATGAGTAAGTCTGTAGAGACTGGAATCTACAACTAAATATGGCACTATGGGCCTACAAAACAAGCATCCGAACACCGACTAGAGCCACGCCATTTGCTTTAGTCTATGGTGCTGAAGCAGTACTACCTATTGAGGTTGAAATCCCATCTTTGCAGATATCTTTACAAGGTCTTGTCACTGATAAGAAATATCCCATAGATAGGGTGAATTCTCTGGACCTACTAGATGAGCGCAGACAACAAGCATTTGACCACCTGAAAGTGTACCAAGCACATATGTCCAAAGGCTACAACAAGAAGGTCAAACCACACAAATTTGAAGTAGGAGATCTCGTCCTCAAAGAGAATCCTAAGAACCAGCCTAACAGAGAGAAGAAAGGAAAATTTGAACCTAACTGGTTGGGACCTTATGTTATCACTGCTACTTTTGGGACTGGATCTTATCAACTAGCTACCCCTGAAGGAGACGTTCTTCCAAATCCTATCAAGACTCTACATTTGAAGCGGTTCTACACTTGATGTTCGGCTAGCAGAGCCTGTATAGCAAAAAGGTCTCACAAAATACCAAAAACATTCAAAAAATTGATCGTGAAGAAATCTAAAAACAATGAAAAATGTCCTACAAAAAGGGTATCCTTGGTGAAAACCTGGTAAACAGGTGTCTTGATACTACAAAAACATTCAAAAAAGCAAAAATAGCAAAAAAATTGAAAAAGAGAAAAGTGCCTTGATGAGCACCTGGTAAAACAGGCATCTTGGTAGCAAAAAGAAAGAAAAAAAATCTTACCAGGGTGATCCCACAATAGTGGGTTACACTTTTTCGGAGGAAGAAATTCCTCACAAATTCGCGAGGTGGGAGGATTTAGTCAGGTACTTTCGATAGAAAGTACCTAATTGTTTCGATTGGAACATTAATAGTTTCGATCGAAACTACCTTTTTTGCTTAGTTTCTATTGAAACTAAACTAGTTTCGATAGAAACTAAGTTAGTTTCGATCGAAACTAACCTAGTAAAGATTTTAGTGTTATTTTGACCCATACGCATGTTAAACTAAGAAAGTACTTTCGATCGGAACTAACTAGTTTCGATCGAAAGTACTTTCTATCGAAACCCCCAAAATTGAGGCTATCTGCAAAGGCTAATAGAAATGTACAGTTTTCATGGCTTTGGGGCTTAAGCGCAGGGCTCAAA
>MU227732.1:101460-111494 GCA_018584345.1 Thuja plicata
AATATAGATTTGACAAATTTTGAATTAATTAGGTCTATGTATTTTGACGTGCATCAGATGTAGGTTTTTTATCCAATATAAACTTCCAGGTTTGACGTTCAATGAAAAATAGTAGAAAAGAGAAAACAAAATTTGAAAAATAACAGTGCCCTCCAGCTTTGATTCTTCTTTCTATCAAAAAAAAAAATTGAATTTTGATAAATACACAAGAAGTTATTAGCTACGTAGTCAACGTATGTCACAATTACAGTTTACTCTACTTCAAACATTCATAAAATATGCAATAATCATGATAATGTCATCAAACCAATTGCATGCCCTCAGTATGGATGTTATAAAACCAAATTTGAAAGAAGCACATTGATATCTATTTTAGAAAAAAAGTTATGTTGTACGAAGTCATTGTACCTTTTTGAAAATGACGTTTTCAGCAACATAGCAGTTTTAGTGGGAGAAAAAACAAACCATTAAAATCAATTCAAAAAAAAATAAAAATATATATTCAGAATCTAGACAGAAAATCCTAAAAGACTCTAGTTTACTTCATCTTCCGATTTCAAATAGTTTAACGACAATATGCATCCGAATGTGAACGTTTCTCTCAAAATGTAGACTTCAATGTCCGTTTAGGCAAAAAAGTGTAACCCACTATTGTGGTATCACCCGGTAAGTGGTGAAAACCTGGAAATTAGGCATAACTTGTGTTTTACACTCCATCTATCAATGTGCTACTGATACTAGGCCTTCATAAGTTTACATGTGCTCAAATGTTGACTTCATTTCCCAAATGGCTATCTTATCCTCGCTTGGGATTTGTCTGCATTTACGTCTTAGGAAAAAGTCATTCTGCACTGGGGGCATATTTTCTGGCATGGTAAGTTGCGGTTGCTAGGTTGCTTTAGGATGGTTTGCCTCATGAACACAATGTTTCTTGATACATGCAAAATGATTTCACTTTCCAAAATAAGGGTGTCTTTTCAAACATCACAAATCTAGACATGACATTTAGATTAACAGAATTCCTACAAGGCTATATTGGATCGCAAACATAAACAGATTATCCTATCAATGCATAGACATAGAACAACATATTTCTTATATTCCAATTTTTTGATCGATGAATCTTTACTGTGTTTGACATATGAATGAACAAGTACTACTTAAACACACAGTGTGATATTGGTTTGATTATGATTCTTTTATGTCTTGATGATGTTTTCAACTAGGGGCATCAAAGTAATTATAAATTTTATTTGATTGATTCACAATTGATAATTTCTTATGTCTTCTTAGTTACTCAATGACGTCTACGCAAAGACAAAGAGTCATAAGGATAGGGGGCATAATGTTTTCTTGGTTTTTTGCGTATGGTGATTGTTCCAAGTGATCCTATAAATTTCACCTAACTTGGATGTTTATGGTAAGAGCTGCCACTATGGGTGGATAGCCGCATATATCTCGATCTTCATTATGTGTAAACTACGGTGAGGTTGAAACATTTTCCTTGTCTATTTTCTGATCCAGGTTCTCACTAACGTATATGAATCATAATCTACCCAAGGATATGAATTTTCAAGGTCATTGTGGGTCCAATATCTTGCCTTAATCAGAATCTGGTATATTAAAAGGAAGGTGACTATTTTGTTATCCTAGCTTCTATGCCTTGATTCCTAAGTCTATTTTTGACATTTCAATAAAACACAGTATTCATATTATGATAATATTCAGTGGGTATTAGTGATGGTTGTACTATCCAGTGGTATCCATTTTAAAAAGTGCCCAATGATGATAAAAAGCTTTACATTTGCATACCAGTGACAAAGTCCTAAGAGTCTTCATATTATTGCATTCTTAAAAATTGCATGGAATATAAACAAGAAAGGACAAGCATTAAAGGCATTATGAGCTCCAATTTAATTCAATTTTCTTCTTCTAAATCAAGTTAGTTACAAACATCCATATTACTGATATATCTATCATTGCACATCCATAGTATACATTTTGCATTCATGAAAAGAAGCAACGGAAAAATACCAAAATAGAGCATCCATGTATTGCATTTTTACTTTTACATCCTAAAGTGCATCCATACATCTATTTTGCATAAGGGAAAATCAAAAGAAACATACATTTGCATTTTCACATAAGTATCGTTTAAAACATATTTATATCAGTAATCAAATTAAAAATGATGTCATTATCTAAATCTAACTCATCGAGAGACCAAGATATCATCACATGTGCAAAATACATCTACCCCATCTATCAAAGCAAAGAGAACTCATGAAACATGTCAGAATCAGGAAGTTGCATCAGATATATGTATCACAATATGATACAGATCAAAATATGGAACAATATGCATAAAGAGTATCAGAGTATCCAAGCACCAGAAAGAATCAAATATACATCGATATAGTGTCATAGTACAAAATGGGGATCTCAAAAGGATCCAGATATACAAAAGAGGGATCTTAGCAGGATCTAGATATACAAATGTAATCTCAAGATACACATGTCATAAAGATGGTACACAATATCAACTCAGCCCCACCCCCTCTCCCTGATCAGGAGGAGGAGGAGGAGGTGGTACAAAAGGAGCTACTGGAGGTGACATGGCCCCCTCTGACTGCTAGGCCAATTGTGAAAAGGAAGGTTCTCTCTGGCCCTACGACACTGCTGCATAATAAAGGGCATAATAATAAGAGGCCCTCTATCCCTGGTGAGCTGTCGTCCAAGCATGTGCATCTCTCTCTGCTCTGAGCATCTCACCCTGTCTATCCCTCTTTGCTCTCAGACGCTCAAGCTGTGTATCCCTATCTGCTAGTAAGGCATTTGCAGTGGTGACCCGGGCCTCTAAAGCAGTAATCCTAGCTTGGAGCTGCTCTGTCCAGCTCACATCTAGAAAGAGGATCTCCATCTCTACCTGTGTCTTGATCCTGAGCCCTATCCTATGATCTCTCCTATGACCTCTGCTGCCTCTGTCTTTGTTGATCCCTAGTAAGGAGCAGACCATGATCTCTCTGTGGGGCTACAAATCTAAATCTATGACACCTACCCTGCCCACTACCGCTAGCAACATCCATGTGGCCACCCACTGCGCCACCACCCCTATCATCTCCACCATCATCATCGTCATCAGGAGGAGGACGCCTGCCATCCCTGCCATCCCTACCTCCATGTCTACTCGGGGCCCTATCTCTCTATGCTCCTCCCCTCCCTCTGGCGGGACAATCCTCAGGATCATAATCCAAAGGCTCCTCTATGCGGGGAATAATCTCCTTCGGTATGGTGAAACGGGGAAATGGGTATTGGAGCATCTCTGCAGCATATCCGTTGGAAACACCTACATTAGATACATCAAGGCGGAGATCCGATTCTACTCCCACCATATCCTAAATCTCCTGGTGCACTGTCTTATAGGCCAACTGAGCTCCCCACAATGCTGCCTCATCCCAGATCCGTGCATACACAGTGATATCATGTATCCTGCCCTAATGGCGACCATACTATCTCAGCACCCAGGTATGGATGAATCTCTCTACCACATCTGATCCTCTCTATGAGATATCAGCTCTAAAATAAATAAGGTATCTATCGTGCATCCAAGGTCCACTCCTTGCAATCTAAATATGGTCGCCAAATGACCTCGGTCATATCATCGAACAAACGACGCTAGTACTCAACCTTGCCCAGATGGGGCTGCTGAATAAAACTTGCTTACATGTACACATAAGGCTGCTCTAGTGCCCTTTGTCTGTCTACAATCGGCCATGTCACAAGGATGTGCTCCCAGGCCCAGATCTGAAGAATAAGGATCCTAATGGTCATACTCCGAGTATAATGATAAACTATCTCATGAAGCTCTCGGTACATATGGGATAAAATACAACTGCCCCATGCAAATCTCCATCGATGGGTAACCATCTACTCTATCATATCTACCCAGCCAACCATGAATCCATGTTGACCCCTGTCTGGCATCAGGATGCTGCCTACTAGACCTGCCAAGTACACTAATAAATGATCATAATGATTGACAATATAGTCCCAAGATATATATCTTAGGTCGATGGTGTCATCCTAGAAATATCTACATGCAACACCAATCGCCACGGCCGCTGTCGACTCAAATCGCACCTCATGCCCGATCATCGGCACTCGAAGTATCTGCTAGACATCCTTACGAGTCACTGTGATCTTGCCATTCAGCAAATGAAAGGTGTTGTGCTCTGAGTGCCATCTCTTAGGATCTTGGGAAAACCCATCAATGAATACAATCTGCATCAGATCACGGTAGTCTACTCATCATCTGAAAGAAGTCCAGACAATGCAAGCACATGACCAGGATAAGTGCCGCAAAATGTGACTACCTCAAACTAGGATTGTTTTGACAAAAATGACAATACAAAATAGTATCCTATCTACAACAAAGGGGTAGACTCCTCATCAGCTAAATAATTCATAGTTCACGGCACGCAAATGGGTCAAAAATATTAAATTTCTAAGTCTCCTAACCAAATGCAATTCTAAAATAGAAGGGTGTGATCCATTTTACCAGATACGATCTTGGAAATACAGGATGTGATGGAGTCTACATGGTGTGATCCCCAAAATACTGGATGCAACCCTAAATATAGGGTACAAACCTAAACTGACAGGGTATGACACACTGATGAATTTCAACTAAAATAAAGACAAAAAATAGGGCAACAGGATTGTGATCCAGAGTACCCTGGATGCGATTTAGAAATCTAAAAAAACCAGATGCGAGCCGGGAAAAACTGGATGCAACACGGGTTTTACAGGTTGCGATCTGGAATCCTGGATGCAATTCAAATTCAACTAGCTATAAAAATCACAAAAATGCATGAAATTGAAACTTGCAAAATTTACGAGGTAGTTTTACGAGCACTTACTAGCGGTGGGTAGTCAGTCAGGCGCTGATGTTGACGGCTCATCTTGAAACGATGTTACCTCACAGGGACTACCATCTTCTCTGCAGAGCTCTCAGAATTACTATGGATGAAAGTGAAAATGAATAGTGAAATGGTAATTTTTGAGGCTTATATTGGTCTTTTGAGCCATTTAGGAGTTTCAAAACTCCTCCTAGGAAACTACAACTACATTTTATTCACTTTCTAATCAATCAGGAACCAAATCGAAGGTGCCTATGATGTTTTCAGCAGCACAGTACCATTTTTACGATAACTTCAACACATGCAGATTTGCTTCATTTGTTCCAAAAACCTATTAGATTGCACATTTTATCATAAATCTTGGTCTGACATCATTTTATCAGTCTCACCACTCATATTTTCATGTAATTAACTTGGAACTCATGTGTTTATTTTTAAACACACTATCTTTTTCCACTTCTTCTACTCCATTCTTTCTTGTCCTCCCTGCTTCCTGCAAGTGTTACATCATTTCAAAGTAAGGGATTTATTTCTTTTCCTTCGATTTTGTTCCCGAGGGGGCATGATCACACTATCATCAATTAAATTTTTGCTCAAAACAACATTAAAATGACTTCGTTATCAAACAAACTAGGGGCATGACATTTTCCTTGACTAAAGTTGAAACTGTCGGATAGAAATCTTTGGTTCTCATGAGATAGATATCTTATGTTTCCTCATTTTAAAAAATTCTTATTAAGCTCCTAGTAGCTTCATACTGGCTTTTTGGGTGATAACCAAGTTCAGAATCAGTATTACCAATCTTTGGACGACAACCAAGTTCAGAATTGGTATCTTTAGAATCTTTTTATTGATCTTTGGATGAAAATCAAGCTCAAAATCAATTTCTATCAGTTTAGTTCGATCAAGTGTGAGACTGATCTCATCAACATTTCATTCAAAAAGCAAGAACAGAATTCTCAAACTTTATGAAGTCAAAATCAAAAACTTTCTTTGAATCAATGCGCTGCTCGCACATCAATTCAAAGAGGGGCAAATGTAACCACCTAAATTTGGTCTATTCCGACTATAGACCCTACTTTCCCTAAGTGTGATCATACCCCCAATTATGTCATGACAATGTTACTTTGGGATAATTCATTTTTAAATCAAATTTAATGTCCTAGGTGATTTTTAATACTAAATTATATTAACTATTATAGCCATACAATTCAAATCAATTCAAACCATTTAAATCAAATCAAAATAAAACATGGCTATACTATTTGATTATAAAGGAATTAAATAAACCCCTTAATCAATTATCCACTTGCAATTAACGCATTCTCCTAGCCTATTTAATTTAATTAAAATGGCTATAGTCCCCTTAATTATTAAAAAGCATTAAAATTCTTAAATAATGAATTCCTATATTTTAAATGAATTAAATAAGTTTAATTCATTTCATTTATACTCCCTTAAACCCCAACCTAACCTATTTCAACCATTTCTACCCTGGGTTCTAACCCATCTCAACCCATTCCACCCTTGCATATCTAATCCTAATCCTAAATTCTACACTAACCCACCTCCTAATGTTGTCATATTCCATTAGGGAATGATTGACAACTCAACCCACTTGAGAAAGTCAACTTTCTCAAGCATGACTTTCCTAAGGGACCAACTTGCCAAGTTGAGTCTTACACTCCCCCATGCCTCTTAAATGAATGTCAATAATAACCCTTAATGGATATTCTCTCTTGCCCATCCCTCATTAATGCCTAGGGAATTAATGGCTCTTACATCTCATTAATAACCTTAGGGGCTCCATTAATAAACCTTGTCTCCCCTCTCTCTCTCCCATTCCTCTATAAATTGAAGGGATTTAGAGCTCATAATAAGCCTAAAATTTCAAATTGTAGTGTTGTAATTCCAAGATTTTGAAGAAATATCAAAGCATTTTTATGCTACCCATTCCTTCCTAGCTTCATACACACTCCATTAGTCACTTTCTCATGTGTTTATAATGTTCATTTTAGAATAATATGCATGCTAAATAGTTAAATAGTTGTTTTTAAACTAAATCTTTCATGCTATGTTGTTTATGTCACTGGTATTTAGCATAATCTAACGTCTTTTATGTTATTTGCTACACTCATCCTAGTTAGAAAGCAATAAGTCAATGTTATGGTTTATATGCTCATTAACCCTTGTTTCTCATTAACAGAATGACTTATTGAAGTGTTGCGTTGCAGATAATAGGTGCACAAATATACACACACTAGTAAGAACAACCCTAAATGGGTTTACTAAGCAGTGGGATGTCTTTGTTGAAGTTATTAATGGAAAAGACACCTTACCTAGTTGGGATTGACTATGGAGTGATTTTACTTAGGAGGAGCTTAGACTAAGTCTTGTCAATGGAGCCAACAACAAGTGTCAAAAAAGTGAGGTGAAATAGGAAAATGTTTCCCTAGCGGGTAAGGGGAAAGCAAAGAAGGGGTCTAACACAAGATCAAATTCAAAAATTATGAAGAAGAAGGACCTATCTAAGGTCAAGTACTTTGGCTGCCATGAGTTTGGCCACTATGTCAGTGATTGCCCGCAAAGGAAGGGTAAGAAGAAGGTGGCGGCTTTAGAAAGTGCAGATGAACTCTCGAGTAGATTGGAGGATGAGTTCACACTCATAGCTTGCATGATTAGCTCAACCTCATAGAGTGTTTGGTACATAGATAATGGGACATCAGGAGTTAGAGAGTACTTCTCCAGTTACAAGGAGGACAACACCAGTATCCAGATTTCTATGGGAAACTTGTCCAAGCTCAACTCAGTTGGGAAAGGGACTGTTCAGTTTCAGAGGGAGAATGGGAAAGTGATTCCCATTCATGATGTGTTGCATGTGCTAGGCTTAGGTATGAATATGGCTTATGTATCTATCCTTCAAGATAAAGGGTATAATGTTCTCTTTAGAGGGATGCATGTTTTGATTAAGCATAAAGATTGGAAATCACCAGTATCTATTAGAGTTAGGAGCGGTCACCTAAATATAGATTGCAGTTTGATTCTCCTAAGGCGCTTGTGAGAAGCAGCAACCCTAGAGATCTTGGAGAGATATGGCATAGGAGGATGGGCCATATACATCATGGAGCACTTAGATTTCTTTGTGAGACAGTGATAGGTGTTCCTGAGGTGAGCACAGAGCATGATGATGTGTGTAAGGGATGCATTTTGGGGAAGTTTGTGAAAGCATCTTTTTCCAGAAGTGACACTAGATCTAAGGGTGTTCTTGATCTAGTACATTTAGATATATGTGGACCAATGTCGATGAAGTCTCTCAGAGGATATGAGTACTTTGTTACTTTTATTGATGATTTCTCTAGGAAGACCTGGATATACTTCTTGAAGAGCAAGGATGAGGTTTCCAGTCGCTTCAAAGAGTTCAAAGCTCTTGTGGAGAATTCAAAAGGAAAGAAGATAAAGGTTCTTTGGTCAGATAATGGAGGGGAGTACAAAGGGAAAGAGTTCCTAGAGTACTGTACCAGTGAAGGAATCAAGAGAGAGTGGACTATTTCTTACAACCCAAAACAAAATGGGGTTGCTAAGAGGAAGAACCATTCTATATCAGAGGCAGCAAGGGCCATGTTACATGACTAGGACATGCCACACTACTTATGGATAGAGGCATGTAGTACGACTGTATACATACAAAACATGGTTCCACATAAGGTACTAGAGAAGATGACACCAGAGGAGGCTTTCATAGGTAAGAAGCCAGATGTCAGTCACTTTAGAATTTTTGGAAGTTTGGCATATCACATTCCAAAGGATACATGTACAAAGTTAGATCAAACTACAGAGAGGGGATACTTTGTTGGGTATAGTGAAACCTCAAAGGTTTATCAGATATTCATTCCAGGGACCAGACGGATCATTGTTCAGTGTGATGTCAAGTTCATGGAGGATAAGGAATTTAGGAGGTCCAGAGATTTGCCAGCAGATGATCAGAGTGAGCAACCAACAGAAGTTGGACAAGGATAGCTCAACCAAGTCAAGGGAAACAAAGCTCGAGTATAGTTACCAGTACCAGCATAGGCTCAGGTGGTGAGAGATCATAGAGTATGGAGCAACTGGTGTAGAAGGAAATGCATCAAAGAAATATGGAGGTTGATATTTCATCCTCTATAGTTGGAAATAGGAACCGTGAGGTTCAACAGAGGAATACTCAGGAGTTTGTGGGAACTACTAGTAGGAGTACTAAAGAGCGAAGACAAGCAGCCAAGTTTAATAACTATGCGTCTTTAGCCAGTCATTTGGTAGATAGTGAGCCTTCCAGTTATCAGAAAGCTGCACAACATTATGTTTGCCGAGATGCAATAGCTGAGGAATATACCTCAATAATGCAAAACAATGTGTGGGAGGTAGTGCCTAGACCAACAGATAGGGCAGTGGTTGGATCACGCTAGATCTATAAGATCAAGCATGGTGCAGATGATAGCATCGAGAAATACAAGGCAAGGTTTGTGGCTAAGGGGTTCTCTCCGAAAGAGGGAATAGACTATGAGGAGACATTTTCTCCAGTGGCTAGGTATACTTCTATACAAGTTGTAATCTCATTTGCAGCACAAATGGGATGGCAATTCCATCACATGGATGTCAAGACATCATTCCTTAATGGCAAGCTGATGGAGGAGATATACATAGAACAACCAGAAAGCTTTGTAGCACATAGCAAAGAGACCCACATGTGCAAATTGAAGAGAGATTTGTATGGACTCAAGAAGTCTCCCAGAGCGTGGTATGAGCGCATTGATAATTACTTGTAGGAAATGGGCTTTGTGAAGAGTGAGGTGGACGCTAACCTCTACTACTTGATGGTTGGGGGTGAGATACTCATTCTTGTTCTTTATGTGGACGACTTGTTTCTAATAGGTTCACTAGGGCTCATAGAGGAATGCAAGAGGGATCTTGCTACAGAGTTTGAGATGAAGGATTTGGGACTTATGCACTAATTTCTAGGCATGGAGGTATGGCAGACAGATGGAGAGATTTTCCTTGGACAAGGGAAATATTGCATTGAAATCTTGAAGAAGTTCAAGATGGAAGATTGCAAAGCCATGTCTACACCCATGATTATGA
>MU227733.1:0-22465 GCA_018584345.1 Thuja plicata
ACAAGTTATCAGTTACGCAGTCAAGGTATGTCAAAATTACAGTTGACTCTACTTCAAACGTTCATAAAATATGCAATAATCATGATAATATCATCAAACCAATTGCATGCCCTCCGTATGGATGTTAGAAAACCAAATTAAAAAGAATCACATCAATATCTATCTTAGAAAAAAATTTATGTCATACGAAGTCATTGTACCTTTTTGAAAAATACGTTTTCAGCAACATAGCAGTTTTAGTGGGAGAAAAAAAAAACCATTAAAATCAATTCAAAAAAAAATTTAAAAAATATATTTAGAATCTAGACAGAAAATCCTAAAAGACTCTAGTTTACTTCGTCTTCCGATTTCAAACAGTTTAACGACAATATGCATCTGAATGTGAACATTTTTCTCAAAATGTAGAGTTCAATGTCCGTTTAGGCAAAAAAGTGTAACCCACTATTGTGGGATCACCCTTCCACAAGTCGGCATTACAAAAGAAATAAATCACAAAGACAAGTCGACACCAAGAACACAACACCCAATGTGTTCTTCACTAGTCAACTTGCAATGGTCATTAAATCCACTAGATTTAGGCCCACAAATATCCAAAGAGAGATCCCACATAAATGTCGCGACCCAAATTAAATGCATATGTCGGCCAAGAGATCCAAGCAATCAAAACCATTTGGTGAAATAGACCACCAAGCAACAACAACAAACACTGAGACCTGTTGGTGACACCGAGCCACTGCTAGCAAATGATTCATGTCGGTGAAGCAGAACCAACACAAGTAACCGAGCCCGTCGGCTAGCCAACACCTCCAACCAAGCACCCGCCACAGTTATTGAACAACCTTCAACCGAGTACTCCATCCTTCAACTGAGCTACAAAGCAACCAAAAATCTGACAGCCACATATTTTCCAAGAACCTCAGATGCCCCTGCATCATGCAGTTAAAAGGATATTCACATATTTGAAAGGGACACTAGAATATGGCTTATGGTGTGAAAAGTATGATGATTTTACATTGCATGCTTATACAGATGTTGATTGGGTAGGAAGTGTTGATGAAAAAAAAATCACTAGTGGTGGAGCATTTTTCCTTGCAAAAAGGTTGGTTTCATGGTTAAGTAAGAAGTGGAACTGTATAAATCAATCTACTACCGAATCAGAATATGCGGTCACTGCTATAAATTGCACACAGATTGTTTAGATGAAATAGATGCTAAAGAACATTGGGATAACCTTTGAAGAGCCAAAAGTTATACATTGTGATAATACAAGCACAATGAACATGTCGAAGAATCTTGTTATGCATTCAAAGACTCAACATATTTCAATCAAGTATTTCATTTTGAGAGACAAGGTTACATAAAAGGAAGACAGATTGGAGTACATCAGTACAAAGGAACAAATACCAGATATATTCAATAAACCTTTGCCAAAAGATACCTTTGAGTATCTCAGAGGTATGCTTGGGGTGAGAACCCCTCGTGAGAACTAAATGATGCAGGAATGCATCAGTCCAAAAGTTATTAGACCTTTATTATTCTCTGGACTTGATGCTTGGATCTACTCCTCAGGGGGAGTGATCACAGGAATACAACATAACATATTTGGGTGATTAAGCACCTGGTTTGTTGTAGGTATGAAGATTTGAAAAAGCTACACCTTGCAGAGGTGAGATTTGTAGAGAAGGAAAAGAGCTATGACACCCTTTTCTATTGATGTCAAAGGGGGAGAGATATAAGTAAAAAAACCCCTATTGTCTTAAGGGGAGTTGTGAAGAGGATATTGAGAAGATTGTATTAAGAAGGCTACTTTTGGGTTGATGGTTTTTCACATATGTTGTCATTAATGCCAAAGGGGGAGATTGTTGGAATTGTTGTTGTTTGAGGTGTTGACATTCATTTTTTTTCATTGATGTCAACATATGTTTCAGTTGGATGCATTAGATATTTTAGAAAGACTAGTTATCACAGGTACAAACAAGATTGACAGTCGTGTATAGACAATGTACTGGGTTTTCAGTATATGCAAGCATGGATTTGTGTAGAGGGAAGTATGTACACCTTATATCTAAGGTCGTTAGCTTTGAAAATGTTGTTTGCATGAGTTATAGTTGTTTTGGTGAAGACTGGTTACAGAGAAGTGACAGATGATAATGACAGAGATGGTATCTGAGTTATTGGGATAACTTGGATGCGAGCATGGGTCATGGTATGCAAGATTAAGGGATGATAAAAGGTACATGAGAGAACATGTTGACAGGACTCTTGTGACTGCGTCTGCCAACAGGGGTAAATTGTCACCGGGTACAGGAGTACCGGCCAACTTCGCATGTAAAGGTTGTCTGAGGAAGTGAGATTCCCCAGGCCTCCAAGCACATGAGAGTCGGGTCTCGACGGTGCAGGGCTCAGTTGGGAGATGTGACTATTTTTAAGGGGGATAGATGGTTATCTTCAACTCGTTCTCTCTGGGGATTCAAGTAAGTAGGGGTTTCCTGCAAGCACGCATTCACTTAACAAATAAACTGAAAAAGATACTGCAGGGTCAGAAATATTTCATCTACCTATAGTTATGCTAAACATTCAAGACATCAATAATTCTCTAACACACTACACTAAATACCGAAGAAACATACAACCATCAGTTCATATTTCATCAGTAGCGAAGGAAAGGAGGTCGTTAATCTACTTTAAGTATCAGAGCAAAGGACATGAGGAACACAAAGCATAAAATATCGTTAACCCAAAAGACAGAATGCCAACAACATCATTGAGAGAGCTCTTCCTTCTTCATTAACATTTCTTCCAGCAAGCACTGGTGCGTGGTACAATGGTGGCTCCAGGGGAGCGTCTAACTACTGAAAACTTAGAAACTATGGAGCATTGAGCTCTGCAACTAAGAATTGAGAAAACCAGATTGCTATTGACTGTGGACTGCAAAATCATCAATTTCACCGACTCTTGGAATGAGGCCGGACTTATTATTTATACACATACACATCTAACCCTAACCCTAACTTATGTTACACTATACAATAAAATATATTATCCGATGGCCGGTACTACCTGCACCACTCTTCAAAAAGGCCAAGAGACGGAAAAGGCCTGTCATGTCAGAAGAATAAGTTGAGAGGTGGAGTGGAAGAATCGGCCTCGAGAAGAGAGACGAGAAGGAGAAAGAAGAAATCTGATCCCCTGGGGATCAAGGCTACATGCCTCATAAATGGGAAAAGTGGCACCCTGTCTCCGATGCGCCAGGTGTAACGTTGAAGCGGTGCCTTGGGAAGACCATCTGTCAGAAAACCCTTCATTGAGCTGACGTGCCTTGATATCATTCATCCACCTTTTGACAACCTTTGACAAACTTTATTAACTGGTACCCACCCTCTGGCAACCTTTATTAACTGCCTTGAAAGTGACTGGTCAGCCTTGGGGACCGGGACACGGGTCACTTAAAGAATATAAAATGTAGGATTTGGAACTTTGGGATCTGGGAACTTACGTTCCAAAAGAATAAAGAATACAAAACATTTTGCCTGAAAGTTTTCTCCAGCCCCCAGAGAATCTCTACTGTTGTTTGTTTTCAATGAAGGTCTGGAGGAGATAGGAAATTCCATCTTCATCGATGTCCTTAAGGCCAGCCCACCGATACTTGGCCACCTCAATCTGTTCCCCCAGGTCTAGAACATTTCCCTTAAATTCTTTAGCCATCTTGGCCACATCGTGACCACGAAGTATCATGTGAGTTATTCACGTCATTTTAGCTCCATCTATCCCCTCTGGGGATTGATATCTTGATTCCTTTAACTCATCAAACTTCCCCAAAACATATTCCTCTGGTGTGCATGTGTCGGTCCTAAATGGATCAGCTCCAGAGACCTTCCAAACAAAAGACTTGTATAAATTGAAAGAATATTAGACTGCATTGACCTTATCACGCAGAGTCCCCACCAGTTTCTTGATTACCCCCAATGTGAGGTTAAGTCTGGAGTGCTGGGTCCTCACAAAATCAAATGATTCTTCTCATAAAATTCCAGACTTAGAAATAATCTCTTCTCCGAGGCTAATGAGTTCTTCTAAATCAACCTTCCATGCTTCATAATTCTCGATGTCCCCCTCCCATATGACGATGGTGGTTTCAACCTGGTGTAAAACGTGGCAGGCCGCATATAAATCTGAGAGTGTGGACACTAGGAAACGTCGGACATTTCCTAACTGCAAGACAACCCATTCATCAACCGCTTGGGCCTTCTTCTTCATCACTCATAATGAGTCTATATCACTCTGTGGAAGTGGCGCATCTGACGTAGAGGTCCCCAAAGGAATAACACTGACGAGCTGGGCCAGCTCAGTCAGCAATCCCATGAGGTCTGCATTTTTCTCCTTCTCTGCCTTGAACTTTTGAGCCTCTTTCTCGTAGCGAGCCTCCACTGCCTTGGCTGCTTCTTTTAACAGGTCCAATTCACCCTGTTTTCCTCTCTTCCCCAGTGACACCTTTGTGACATTATAATCTCTGACCTCAGCCGTTGCCTCGTCCGTATCTGGGGAAGGTGTCGTGATTACTGCGACTATTTCTCCGCCCGGCTCGGTTCAAAGAGTGTGAACTGTCTGGGCTTTCTTAGCCTTAGGCGGGTTCTGCACCTGAGCCATCATCTCCGCTAAAGAAAGATGGGCTCTGGGTGTTGATGGGGCCTTTCTCTTTAGATATTCCACTAACTATTGGAGTTGATGAAAAACTATCAACCCACAGCTCCCAAGAATCACCTGCATGCAAACCTGTCACAAAAAGAGAGAAGCAAAAAGCTATGGAGGCCAAAAATAACAGATTGATGGAAGAGGAAACATCTTGTGCATACAATGGAGAAAAACTCTCAATGCAATAACATCCTCAATTAATTAATAACCATCAAATTTTTAATAATTTACAAAAAGGGAATCCTTATAAAAGGATACCGAAACCCTAAAAGGGAAAACCTAAAGGGGAAAATCTAGGTTGCATAATAATAATTAATAAAAGAATTAATTATTATATGCCTAAAGTTTAGCTTAATTAAAAGAGAGATAATAAGTGACTTAACAATTAAATCAATATGATTTAATTAATAAGTGGAATCACTTTATTACTCTAACACCCCCCCTTAAGATAAACTTAGGGAGAAGCTAAAACCTAGAAACAACTACTGAAAGCAGGAAAAATGGGTCCCGGCAACAAGGCCTGATGAGGTACCCAATACAAAAAATCTTTGTAAAGAGGAGAAAAGGAGAAACCTAGTGGGAAAAACCCCTCTCCAAAAAGAGATGAAGCCTAGTGAAGGATAGAAGAAGCCTCCAAACTAGAGAAAGTCCCAGAAAATAGGAACAAAGAAAGAACATGTAGAACACCTCTGAAGCATGAAGCTTCAAACACTGTAAAAAAATAACTGCTAGAACCTCCACTGTAATAGAACATGATCAGGTAGAGAAGACTTTAAACAAAGCCTGAAGAGATGATCGATGGAAGAATGCCTCCAAAACATGAATGAAAGAAGAGTGTCCATATGGTAAATGATCCATCTCACCGAAATGCATAGGTACTAACCACTGCATCTGCCTAGTACATAGGAACAAATACTAAATACATAGATCACTCCATCAAACCAAGGAAGCAAATTAGAACCAACAGGAGATACCCCCCATAATGTTGAATATGGAGAGGTCTGACAGGAACACTAAAATGCAATGCCAAAAATAACTGCAAGAAGAAGAATCAAGAACACCAATAGTGCAGAAGAAGTTACAAGCATAGGATAAAGGGCGGTGTCGAAGTAGAAGAAATGATCTTCTAGACACACATCATGTGGCTAATGTCGTGGAAGGGACACTCACTCGACAAAGGTGGATGAGCACAAAAGGCAAAATATCATAACCCCCCCATGGCACTTTATAACTGAGTGTGAGTACAAACAAGCACAAGGTGTACAAGATCCTAGATATGCAACTGCGGGCACTTTATTTTAGTGCATTTACAAAAGAAAGCTACAGAAAAAGGTGTATACAAAGTTCAGAGAAGGAAACGATCCCAGGACCTGAAACATCCAAGATATCTACCAGAATGCCATAAAGAAACAAACTGAATACATAGATAAATGGAGTATAATCTGGGTGTGAGACCCATAGAATAAGAAAGAGGACAGAACTAGCTTTCTGACGCCATGCGGAAGTCGAAAAAAGGAGTTTGGATGAGCAAGATATGGCTCCTGGAGTGCAAAATAGAACCCTGACTTTGACAAGAGAAAAAACCTACAAGATGGAAAAATCAGAAAAACTATCCTCTAGAAAGACATCCGTCTCGGAAAGAGCTTTCCGGTGATATAAGGAAGTCAAAAACTGGTCTCTGTTTGCTCGAGATATGAGCAAAACACCACCGGGAGGTCAAAACAGAAGTGAACCTCATGAAACCTCAGCCAAAAATGGCAGAGCCCTGCTAAATTGGCGATTCCTCCAAAAAAAGTACTGCCTCCAGATTTTCCACCATAATGGCAAAAATAAAAAATAAAAATTTTTAATAAAAAAAAACAATAAAAAAACATTATGCTTTTTTTAAGAAAAAAAACATAAAAAAACACATGCCTTTGTTTTATATAAAAAAAACACAAAAAAAAGATTTTTTTTTATTTTTTTAAAAAATCTTGGGGCCTGTGGTTGCTAACATCAGTGGCACAGAAACCAAGGTAGATTTTTGCCTCAAAAAATGTGCCAAGGTCATGCAAGCAAAAATAAGGCCCATATTTCATCTGTGTCCAAATAAGACGTGCCTTATATGAAAATAGGGGTTTTGGGGGTATTCTGGACACAACCCAGATGTCAGTTATTTCTCAAACTGCTCCAAACAATAAATCCTCCCAAAAACCACTAAAATTTGAGACAAAAACCTCTCAAAAACATAGATTTAAAGAACAAGGTCAAATCTCTCATGAAGAGAACATGGGCATGAAGATATGGAGCTCTGATACCATATTGGAGTTGATGAAAAACTATCAACCCACAACTCCCAAGAATCACCTGCATGCAAACCTGTCACAAAAAGAGAGAAGCAAAAAGCTATGGAGGCAAAAAATAACAAATTGATGGAAGAGGAAACATCTTGGGCAAACAATGGAGAAAAACTCTCAATGCAATAACATCCTCAATTAATTAATAACCATCAAATTTTTAATAATTTACAAAGACGGAATCTTTATAAAAGGATACCGAAACCCTAAAAGGGAAAACCTAAAGGGGAAAATCTAGGTTGCATAATAATAATTAATAAAAGAATTAATTATTATATGCCTAAAGTTTAGCTTAAGTAAAACAGAGATAATAAGTGACTTAATAATTAAATCAATATGATTTAATTAATAAGTGGAATCACTTTATTACTCTAACACTAACCACTGTGGAGGTAGGGGTGGCTTTGCAGCCAAAATCTACTCCTATGACTTCCCCTCGATATCCTATTGTGCCCTTTCAACAGTATGAGTCTCCTCCGACTCCTCTGTATATTTTGACTCACCGACGATGTTTGCCTCGGTGATACCTGTGTCCTTTACCCCACCATCTATATCTTCGGCAATATTTGGGTCCTCATTGGTTGCCCCGGGGTTTACTTCTTCATCTTGTTGTTGTTATTCCTTAGCCTCTGTTGCTGGGATGTCTTCTTCCATCGGTACATTTTTTGGTAGTGGGGGAGGCAACAGGCCAAGATTCAATGTTTGGACCGCAGTGATTACCTCCCAAAATGTTGCCTTTGGGAGTGGCATCTGAAACATGGCGGTTGGGGTCACGGTTGTTCCCGTGGGTCCGGTTTCCCCGACCAATGCCATTTGTTCACTTTGCTTTTGCGGGCCTAAAACTCCTATATCCTGCGTTTCTGGGACTTCGAAGGAAATCTCGTGCTCTGTCCCTTTTTCTTCTTCTATCTGTACCTCCTGCTCCTGCACAGGTTCCTGTTCTGGAGCTTCCTCCTGCTCTGAGATTTCTGCCTCCGGCTGTACAATGTCTCCCTGCAAATTCCCAAACTCGTCAGTTCTAAACACATCATCAAATTCTTCTTGAGGGGGAGGATTTGTAGGGACGTGAGCATGTTTTGGTTCTTTCTCCGGCTCCGGGGAGTCAGAAGAAACAATTTCTACTTGTGGGATTTGTGGCATCCCAAGCTCTGGTTCTGTCTTTGGCTTTGGCTTAAGCCTTTTCTTCCGCCTGGTAACCAAAGGAGGCCCCACATCCCTTAGGGCTGCCCGCTCCTCTTCCGGATCCATTCTTGTTGCTCTGACCATTAATGCTGCTAGTGAAGGGGAAGAGGGAGGATGAATAGGTCCGATCATGAGCACCGGAGTGGCCAACCGTGTGATTATTTTATCCTTCATCTACTAGGAGGTCGCCAGTGATTGTTTTAGTTGCTCCTTTATGGGGGTCTCCTGTAGAGTTGGAGTTTTCATTATTATTTTTCCCCTATCCTCTCCTTGTGAAGAGGTTCCAGGCCTGGAAGAGGTTCCGGCCCCAGACGTCAGCCTTTGTACCGTCGGGCCAACTTTGTGGGTACTCCCGGGGCATACTCTCTTAAAGTATTCATGGCTACGCTCGACCACGTTGCGAGTGATGTCTTCAATGGTAGGCCCCTCCAGGGCATTCCAGTCTACCGGTGGGAGGGCCAGCTTGTCAATCCCCTTTGCCTTGTCTTGGGGATCTATTGTGGGTCCGATGTTTGAGAAGTCATCTGGAAATTTCTAGAGCTTCAACCTTTCCATCATCCCCATAGTCATCCGGACGTAATGCCAGCTCTGGACTTCGACATTGTCCTAGAAATCTTCCCAGAAGTCCTCCATGTGATATTGGTGGGGCTCTGATGCCCGGGGAAGTGCCAATGCAATTTTGCCAAGCAAATCAAAGTTCTTCCACGCTAGATGAAATTTTGCCAAGTTTAGGCTCTAGTTGAGCTCATTGTCCGCCTCCTTGGCTGCGGCCAGACTACACGAGTAATTCCCACAAGTGATTGGGAATAGAATATTGGTCACCTTCTTTAGAGCATATAAGGCGTGCAACTCCAGCATTTGTCTGTAATATTCTAAGAGAATTATCTTGTTCCCACAATGTTTGGGCAACAAGTAAGGCTTCACGAAGAAGCTAGTTACCCTTATGTAAGTATGTTGCTGGAATTGGATGTAATAATGGCCATAACTTTTGACCAGATCCATTGCCTCCTTGGAGAGGCAATACCTTGCATCCCAGGTAGGCATGAGCAGGTTGTAGTAGACGAAGGCGTCGTTCACCCGATAGAAAATGGGGAAACTAGCCTCCCATTTAATTTGTGAGAAATAATCCTAGGGAGCCTTCTGACCTGGGCCGATTCCAAGTACACCTGATGTGAGTAGCTCGTTGGTGATGGGTTGTTGTTGCGCTAAGGCCCAAAGAACATAAGAGGTCATGTAGAATTTGCGCTTCTGGGCTACCTGAAGGAACTGAGAATCTACATGATTGGAAATGATGGCGGCCTAGTCAAAGTATTCCCCGCCGGTGGTGATGCCAAGCAAAAAGTAGTACATCCATCCTGAGAACTCTCAGGCATGGGGTTGCCCGAAGATCTGGCATAGTGCTATCATCCCCCTCTGGATACTTTCTTTAAACTCAGATCAGGGGATCTCTAATTTCATTTTCTTGGGGTCCCTCTTCAGAGCCTTGAGCCAATGGTTGTTCATGTATTGTCGGGCTGCGACCTCCAGTTGCAGAAATTGTGCTAAGGCATCAGCTCTGGTAATGATAGTTGGGTTATCAAACTGAGGAATCCCTAGACCTACCTGAAAAGTAGTGGCATCGAGAGACACCATAGGGGTGGGATATCCGGTCGAGACTGGGGCTGCTAGCATGATAGCCCGGATGGAGGAGTTGTAATGTGCTACAAGAGTAAGAATAAGCTCTGGGGCCTGCACTAAGCATGGGAAACAAGCGGCCTTTAGAATCCCCGAATCCCCGACGCTGATCGCTAACAGATCCCCAGACTATCGCTGAATGAACATTATCTTGACCAGGGCCTGCATCTCGGGCCACATTCTGACGCTGGTGTCGGTAATTAACTAAACCTGAGACTCAATCTTTGATCCCATAACGGTATTGTCCTTCAGGTACTTCATGCTGAGGGGCAATTTTTCTAAGGCCCTCTCCATCTTAGATCTGACGGCTGCCCTGGTGACCACCGTGGAGGGAAGCTCCGGACTCCCAGGTGGTGAAGATGCGGAAGCCTCAGACATAGTGAAGGTACGTTGTTTTGAAAACCTACAAGGCAAGGCGACCGTTAGATTTCATAGATAGATATTACTCTGAGATCCAGAGATCTTACCACCGAGGCACATCATTTTCCTGAAAAGTTAGTTTGGGTTAAAAATCCTGAAAGATATATATAATGCAAACTTAGAAAATTAACCCCTATCCAGGCCCAGGGGTTCCAGCATTCTTAATGGGAGTAAAAATGTGGGCTGGTGAAGACGAAAGATCCGGGGTCCAGGAAACTAACTGTTGGAAGATGTGAGCGAAAAGTGAGCCGTCAGGCCCACGTGGACGTCACGTGGCTATACAATAAATGGGGAGTTATGGCGATGGTGGCACCAACTGTTCAAACGTGCAAAAAGCAAAGGCCACTTGAACAATCTTGAATGCACGCATGGGACATAAATGAAACACAGAGGCCGACATGACCGAGGAAAGAGAAAATTGCATGTTGAAACCAGCCGAGAGCCGAGTTTCAACCAGGTGGTATTCTGTCTGGAACGAGCTCGCAAACTTGGGACAAAAAAAAGACAAAGCACGATGAGCTCGACGTGAGACTGGACGAATACACATAAAATATACATCTAATTATAGCAGGGCTGAAGGGTATATACATGGAAAATAAAAGGATATACATTAATATACACTAATATACATATCAACAATAGACGCAGAGCAGATACCCTAACAAAACAATGCCAAAAATGTACAAAATCTACAATATCCACATTATCCTACACCTGCACAGAGGGCAGACAGCCCTCTGGCAGAGCCGACCCACCAACGGGCGGCGAACTATACAAGGACACAGAACAAGAACGAAAACAAAACAAAGCAGAAACGCAAACAAAATAAAACAAAGAAAAAGCAGAAAAATGGAAGAAGAACCAGAAACACCAACCTGGACTCCGAAGAAGGGCATGGAAGGAAAGGTACCCTAGACACTTTGCAACTGCTTCCACCTCCAAACGTCATGCACAACTACAGGAGATCACCTTGTTGTTACTCACTAAGCTCAGAGAAGCCTGCACTCGATTCTCACACTCAAATCACCTTTGAATCGCTCTGAAATTGCTTAAGTGTTTTTAATCACGGTAATTGTGAAAATGATAGGTGATTGCTATTTATACCCGAGGTGAAAAGCAAGTTACCTTTCCTTCCGCAAACTCCGGAACAGGCAGACCTCCGAACTCCGGGCCTAGGGATTTTGTGCGACCATACCTTCTTACGAAAAGAAGACATCGTGGCAGAGAATCCTGGAGTCCGGGGTCTGGCTCGTAGAAAAGAAACAACCAACTCTGAGACCAGGTCCCGAAGACATGAAGGACAAAAACACAAAGCAAAACCAACACCGCGGGAAAGAAAACCCGGAGAAGGAAAACAAAGAAACGAAGAAAAAAAGACAAGGCAAGGACCAGAAGCAAAAAACAAAAAAGGGGGACCCAACATTTTGCACACAAAATGTACGGACGGGGATGGAGAGCATAACAAAACATTCTTTGTAATTCTTGGGTCGCTAGATTCCTTATGACATCAGATGTGACGTGTAGACTGGCGAAGGCCTATTTGGGGCTGACCATAGAGATGTAGTGTGCTTAATGATTGGCGAGCATGAATTATGGATCTTGGCGCGTAACTAATGATTTGTATTTGTTAATTACTTGTGTAAGGTATCATGTGTATCTTAGCAAGGGTCTATGTAATTGTTTGTGCATTGGGGAAGTCTTAATAGGCCGACCTAAATTCTTATTGTAACATTTATAAAGGAAATTAGTGTCTTGATGTGTACGACATGGATTGGATGTATTGGATTCTGCGAGTATGTGGATATGGATAGTGGATCCAGAAGGTGGGTTTAACCTTCAAAAGGTGGATTTAACCTTCACTTTGGGCAGTGAGCTCATCATTTCATTCAACTCCTAACATGGTCTATCCTTTAACAAGGACTTTGTACTGGATGTAATAATCAGCTCCTAACAGGGCTAGATCTCCTAACAAGGATACAATATTTCTAGTGCATTATTTGTTGGTGTTAATTCCCACCAGGGTTTTTCCCTTAACATGGTTTTCCTCGACAACAAATCATGGTGTTATGAGTTATCTGTTTTGTGTGTATATTCCTATTATTTATGCTCTTGCATGGTTAAGTTTCAAATGGTTGAGATTAGTTAAAAGTGTTGCAACATTGATTCACCCCCTCTCAGTGTTGCTTGATCCTAACAAATGTAATATTATAATATAATATAATATATCATAATATATTATAATATATAATATTATTTTATAATATAGTATAATATAATATAATATAATATAATATATTATATTATATTAAAAAATAAATACCATTGGTTTAAAATCATCTTATATATCGGGTAGCTGATATATATCAGGTATTCGATGTGGTTTGTGTTTTGGTGTCTCTTTTGGCTAGGTGTACTGACACTCATGCCTACTAAAAAGTCAAACACGCATTTTCATGTTTTTGGGCAGGTGAAAAAGGCATATTTTTTCACATCACCACTTTTTGGCACACCATAATCTTGCAAATACCCAAATATCTAATACAAAGTTCTTGAAGTTACTTAGAGATGGCACTATGATAATGAATAGACACGAAGTTGGATATGGACATACATGGTCCTATTATTAGTTTGAGAACTCCACATTCCACAAAGAGCTTATGGAGTTCCACAAAACAGATAATGCAAAAGAAGAATCCAAACCTAATGTAAAGAAAATAGAACAAAAAATGAGAACCCATTTCAATATTGGAGGCAACTCTAACATCGAAGTGGTGAGATCAAATTGAGAGTTCTTAGTAGTGTCACCCCCACTTAAACACTCGCAGTGGGAACACATGCAATGAAAGCTATAACTTTTAAGGCACTATGTGCTATGTATCTTTTTGTATTCAACGATAAATAACATGGTCTACGTAGATGATTTTTTGTATAAGAAAAGTGTATAGGATACAACTTGTATAAACATTGCACAATTCTTCTTTTTTGGTTTCTAAGTTTGGAACAATGACCTAAGGGTATGTTTATTGTAAATCAAATATTGTAACTCATTTTGACAATATTAAATAAAAAAATATATTTGAAGAGACAATAAACACAAGACAAAATCGCCATGTGGAAAGAGTTAAACCACTAAGAAGAGGTGGATCACAATCATATGAATTTCCTTAAACATTGTTAGGATCTAAGTTATAAAAGAACAAATTCCTAACTAGTAAACACACCTTCTTCATTTTCTTCCTTAACAAGAAATTGAGTTGTAATATTGCTATCGGGATTCAACAGTGTAGTTTTCGAGTCAAACTCATTGACCTATGTTTCATGAGTAGTTGTTCACAAGAACCCATCTCTCATAAGAATGAATGGAACACTTAGCCTTCATGAGTAGTGGTTCACAAGAACCCATCTCTCATGAGAATGAATGGAACACTTATCCTTCATGAGTAGTGGTTCACAAAAACCCATCTCTCATTCTCATGAGTAGCAAGCTAAGTGGGCTTAACCTTGGAGGGAATTTCATGGTTTACTGTGCTTGAGTTGGAGCAATACCGGGATGAGTGACCTCCTGAGAAGGCCTGGTGTTTCACCCGTGTGAGCATCACCTAGATGCAATGAGTGCTCAATGTTCCATTCATTCTAATGAGAGATGGGTTCTTGTGAACCACTACTCATGAAACAAGGGTCCATAAATTTGACTCAAAAACTACACAGTTGAATCTTGATAGCAATATCACAATTTGACTTACTGTAGAAAATATCTCCTACTTATCAAAAAAATAAATGTTATGAATAATAATTAAATGGTCAAAAGAAGATGTAATTGTTTAAAATCTAGCCATCTAAACGTCCTACAATTGCAATGGAAAACACCTATCTATTAAGTTCAACTATTCAAATTAATTATTATATGTTATTGCTAATGTCATTTAATTGATCCTAGCACATCACGGAAAGATTCTTCGCTTTACAACATCACACGAACCACATTCCCTTCGTAAGATATTGAAAATCTCCGAGTCACACGTAGACGTTAATGAACCCCACACCGGATAGAAACACGAAGGATATTTTCCGTCTTTCCTCCTGCCATTTTTCAAACTTTGGACACGTCACGTTCAGAGAAAGGATATTTTCTCTTATCTCCCGCGATGAAGAAAGGGAAGGCCCCACCTGAATCATGCCAATTCGACCGCCGTTGTCGTTTAAATAACAAACGGTTTTCATATTTCTGTGGGCTCTCTCTAAAATTTGATGGCCTAAACTGGATAACCACTTCAGGACATAACTTACCTGTATAAAATCCTCTTCGGATCACACTATATTCTGCAGCAGATATAGAGCTATTTGATTGAGTTGAAGAAATGGCAGAAGCTGTGGATAATCGTAAGCAGAGAAAAATCATGGTGACCGTTGATGAGAGCGAGGAAAGCATTTATGCGCTCTCTTGGGCTCTCGATTTCCTCTTTGTTGGCAATGGCGGCGCTAATATGCAGACGATGGACACCCTTTTTCTTCTCCACGCTCAACCCCTTCCCAGGGTTTACGCTGCTACCGATGGCACAGGTCATTCTTTTATACCCTGTTTCCTCGTCTTCATTAATCAATTTTCCTCTCTGCTTATTCAATTGTTCTGAACAATATGTTAATTATACCCCGCTTCCTCGTCTTCATTAATTAATTTTCCTATATGCTTATTGAATTGTTCTGAACAATATGTTAAATGCTATATTGTTGTCAGGTTACCTACTCACATCTGATATTATGCAGTCCATGGTGAGCTACCACAGAAGCATCACTGAAAACGTGTTGGAGAAGGCCAAACGCATTTGTACTGGGAAAAATGTAGGCTATATTGGTGCCAATTTTTAAGGTCTAATAGTGGCAGACGGATTTATTTTTGAATGTGAATTTTTATCTTTTGGAGGGGTTTTTTTCAGGTGCTTGTGGAGACTAGAGTTGGTGTTGGGGATGCGAGGGATGTAATATGCGAGCAAGCAGAGAAGGTTGAACCAGACTTGTTGGTGATGGGAAGCCATGGCTACGGTGCCATAAAGAGGTCTCAGATTTTTATAATCTAAGGATTTGATTTGTTTTTTTTTTTTATTGGTTTTTTTGGCCTTTCAATGTATAGAGTTTTGATGGTTCTGTTGGTTGTTTGCAGGGCATTTTTGGGGAGTGTAAGCGATTACTGTGCACGCAATGCCAAGTGCCCTGTTTTAATTGTGAAGACTACCAAGAAATGAGAAACGGCCTTTTTTTTATCCAAAGGCTGTCCAGTACTAGGGTTGGACCCCCCTCTGACTTTTTGAATCAAATTTGTGTGTTTTGTTTTGTATAGGTATATGGGATTTTTCCTTCTAACAGACCGTTATCAGGGCTGTTTTTTCTTTTGTAAATTTGTATTGTTCAATATATGTGGAGTTCATGGAATTTTCCTGATGTCCCATTGTTCTCTTAAGCTTAAGAAATTTAAGGAAAACATTTAAGAATGCAAATTAGATTTATTTTTGTTTAGGATTAAAAGAATTGAATAATACAAATTATGTTTATTTTTATTTTTATTTTAGATTCAATGCATGGTGGTGCACTTACTTCTAAGCTTTTACATTGCCTACGACTAGGGAAAACATTCCAAATTAAACTTGGGGTAATGATGTTTGAGAAATATTACAACCATTTGCTTAGGCTGGGGTCTCATGGAGGGGGGCTTCCTTAAAAATAGAGCTGTAGGCAGCTGAGATTTTTTAGGAATGTTTGAAGGTGAGTGGTCCCATGAATTTTATGAAATGTATCTTAAAAATTTCAGCTGCTAAATTTAAGGATGTTTGAGAGAATTTAAATTTAAAATATATAAAATAAAAAGAAAAAACTTTATTTTCCTTCTAAATTTTTTTTTTTGTGGGAAACTAATGAGTAATTGTTGCCATGTGGCAAAAAAATTTCCTAAGCTGGTGGGGCTATTTCTAGCCCCACCCCATTTTCACCCGCTCAAATTTAGAGGCCTAAAAAGTAGGGGCTCCTATTTTGGAGGAAAAGATTCCAAATAAACCTTTAGCCACCAAAAAAAAATTTCATGGGACCTCTCTTTCCTACAAAATAGAGCCCAAGCCCCCCTCATGGGACCCTTGCCTTAGTCCACTAGATTGACTCTTTGACAATTTGAAGAAAAAAAGGGTGAAATAGTTATTCTTAAATATGATAACAAATATAATTTGATGGTATAAATGTGTTGAAATTTTTTTTTCCTATATCAAAGAGTCTATTGATGAAGAAGAATGTGAAAATAAATATTAGAGGTTGAAAATTAGCGATATGAGGAATTAGAAGATATCTAAACAACTATTTTTTGTCATGTACTATATCTTGCCATGCACTCTTAGATATTAGCACTCCACAATAGCATGAGTTACTAGGTTTCCTTAAACAATACAAGGTTATAATATTGATTCTATTACATAGTATCTATAATTTCATCAACAATAAGTTGGCAAAACAATTGAATTGTTTTGTTTACCCAACCCTATAATTTTAGATAATGATTATAGATGGAGGTTAGGAAAATGTCACTATGGTTAGGGAGATGTCACTATATGCTTGATTTTAGTAAACATTATTTCGGGACTCTAATGGCTCACAACTTTAGGAACAATTGAGATGAAACTATGAAGGTTACTCATGCATTTTGAATCAAATGGTAATATATTTGAACTAAAGAGATTATGTGCAGAGTGTCCAAGATGGTAAGCTTGCACCAAATGCAAAAGATGTTTAAGTAAGGGGTGGATAGGGGTTCAATTAAATTGTCATTAAATATGTATTAGTCAAACAATTGAGCATTGTTGAATTTGTAAGAAAATTTGAGGTATATTACCAATAAAGTTAATTCCAAAAAGATATCATGATCAAGTCATTCAACTAGTGCCATTGAATTGTGACCATCCACCACCTTTTCTTTGAAGGTACATCAAAAGGTTGAAGAAGTTGAAAAACACATCCAATACTAGTTGTAGGTTGTTGCTAGTCTCAAGAAGAACAAGGGAAATTATCACAAAGTAGAATGAAGCAAAAAGTTAATTGATGTAATATTTAATCCAAACAAAGTTGCAAGAGCTTAACACGAAGAGAAAATTCATTTGGAAATTATGAGAATTCTTTAGTTATGTACTAACAAAGTGTAGTCAAGGGTGATTTTAAAGTGTTTGGTCAAGTGGAAGAAATTTGTTTTCGAAGATGCTATCTGGAGAAACGTAGACTTCATTCGAAAGCATCCAAAATTGATTCACATGAAGGATAATGCTTGTCTAGATAGTGGAGAGATACGCTCTTAAGCTATTAGTTGTACTTAATGTGTATAAATGATTTGTGGCTAGCATAACCTGTAACTAATTGTCTATTCAATTCTATCCTCTTATATAGATAGTTAAATTAATCTAGATAACATTTAAAACATTAATTGCATGCATGCATACATATATGGACTGATGATCTATTTAGTATCATTATATATTATAAATTAAATTTTAATAAAGACTTTTAGAAATTTCTTCTTAGAAATCAACTTATTAATTTTTAAGTATTTAAAACATATATCATATTATATTAAAAATTTATTATAGATTGAAAATTAAATAAGAAACTACTAATATCTTAAAAATAATATTTAATAAGTTATGTTGTATATATTATAGTTTCATTTCTATAGTTATAATTGTAAAAATTTTAATCCTTGTAAAGGATCTTAAAATTTCCCCAATGTATATTCTAAAGAACTACAAAGATTTCTTATCGAGGGTATGCCCCTTTGATATTATGTAATTTTAGGACGTATGTCCCGGGCGAGACTGGAGGTTTTCTTCCCCGTTCTTTCCTACCAGTGCCCGTTTGAACGGAAGAGATGTAAAATAATTTCTTATTAATAAAATATATTATAAAGGCTTCGCCGTATACGATCAAAAAAATAATAATAATAATTGTAAAAATTTAAAATATAGTTATAAAATTTAAATGTAAGGTGAAATTTAAATAATAAATAAAGGCTAAAATTATATAATATTGCAAGATATAGTATGTGTTTCTATTTTGAAATGCCACTTAACAATTTTTATTAGATGTTGCTCTTCGAACTTGGTATATGTTTCTATTTCCTAGTGCTACCTTTAGATTTTTTTTATTCTCCAACTCTACCATTTGACTTCTAAGAAATGATCTCGTATCCTTTTTTAAAAATAGTATGCTAAGTTATATTATATTAATAAAATGATTACTATAAATAATATTTTTTTATAAAAAATTCAAATATAATATATAGTATAAACTGAACCGCCATACTTTGATTTAGGACAGTATGCTTGCTTGAGTTAAAACAATTAAATTTTAAAAACAAAGAAAAGATCTGTACACGAAAACCTAGAATTCCCTGTAACTTTGTGAATTTATCAAGAATTTAATATAATATAAGAAATGTGTATCAAGTAACCATGCTATGATAAGCTTTGATTTTGGCCTTCACGTGTCGGTTATCTTTTACCATTATGTTGTTTTCATTCTCTCTGCTGCTGGTTTGCATAAATATGAACACTTTTCAAAAGGTTTATCTTAACCCTACCACAAGCTCAAAACAAATTGCTGTTTACAGACAGATAGTATTTATCTTTCTGTGGGCTTTTCATTTTTCCCTAAGTCGGTTGGCTGCAGTGGGCCATCATTTCAGTACATAATTTTTACAATGTTAATGTTCCCATTCCAGTGTCTATGTTTAAAGTCTAAATATGGATTGTATTGGTTGTCCTGCTCAAAAGGTTATTTATCTAAATATCAATGACAATGGTTTAAGAGTTTAGGCATCTTTTTGAAGTTGCTTCTCTCATATAATGGGATCATCTTTTGTGGAGCCCTTAAAGCTCACCCAAACTCTTTATATTTATGTTTGGTATGCAAAACACATTTCTGCATATTTGGTTTGATAGCAAAGCTCGTTATTATTTGCTTGTATGGGTTTTCCCAACTCCAACTCAGATCATGTTGTACAAAAATACATTTTATAAATATAGTCTTATAGCTATTATCAAAATAATCAAATTTCTAACCTTTTGAAGATGTGTTTAAGGAAATATTTATTTTTTATTATACTTTATTAATAGAAGTATTAAAGGTATAGGACACATGTATGAACGGTATTTCACTTGGTTGGGAAGTTAGTAGTTCTTTTATGTAGAATTAATATAAATAATAGATTGATAGTTGATTCGATTTGAATCATATCACATTGTAGAATGCTTAAAGAAGGTTGTTTTTTTTTTTTTTTAAAAAGAAGAGTGTGATATTTTTTAATGTGACTTAATCAAATAAAAAAATTCATTTTTGTGTTTCAACTCAATTTATTTATTTTATTTTCTTTATTTTAGTTGTGTAGAGGGAAGTATATACATGTTATATCTAAGGTCGTTAGATTTCATATTGTTGTTTGCATGATTTATAGTTGTTTTGGAAGCTTCAGAAAGACTAGTTATCGCAATTGCATTCAAGATTGACAGTTGTGTATGGACATTGTACAGTGTCATATTTTTAGTTAGTTTGTGTACTTTTGCATTTTCCCTTGAGAACCTTATATGATTCTACATTGTATGCTCTCACCTCACCCTCTTAGAATCTTGTTGATCTAAAGTGATTCTAGAAGTAATTACACTATTTTTATGTACCCAAAAGATTTCCCTTTCTTTCGATAGTAGCTATTGTTTCTTTTTATTAGGATAGAAAACCTATACTAATAGTTCATTTTAATATGATTGAGGAAATATCATTGTAGCCCAAGTTAAATTCCCCATATGATTTCCAATGAAGGGTGAAGGGGATGCCCTAAGAAACCATGTTTTTAGATAGCTTCTTGCATATTCTCTAGAGCTTCTATGTACCCCCAACTATATCAAATGATTAGGTGAGGACCCATCAACCATCTATAACTGCTAATGGACATGCAAGTGATTAACCCCAATAAGTTACTTGCACTATATATGATTCATTTGGGTTGATAGATATGTTAGTTTTTTTATATTCTAAATTGACTCAACACAAAATAGATTATGTGGGAGAAGAACAATACATGTGCTTCATCATTGCTAATGGCATGAATATAAGCATTTTTTTGTCTCATGAAAAAATCCATTTCAGTATGGGGAAGTTTGATCAAATACACTATTTACAAGGAAAGGGATCCTATCAAGTGATAGTGTTATGATTACTTGAAGTGGGGTTCACATTATTGTCACTCACTTCATGAGGAAAGAGTGGCTACTCATAAACTACATTATTGCTTTGTAGGTTTGGATGTAGAATGGTAGGTGTGTGTTCAAGAATGTCTTCTAGCTCATTGGAGTGTTATTATTGTGATTCTAACATCAATAAATTTGATTTATGTCTAGAAGTTTTCCTCTCTTATGCGAGACACTTCCCTGACCAACATTTGCTCATTCTCTTCTTGGAAGTGCCTAGAAGGGGTACATTCTCAAGGATTTTATTTCATTCCAAACCAGCTCAATTAAATCTTCCTTAATCCCTAGGAACATTTGGCATAGAAAATATGAGTGAGATGTAAGGAATTAAAAGAACATTGATTTTGACATGTTCACTTGCTTTATTGAAGTTCTAATTTGTTCTTTGAATATATTGAATAACTTGTAATTGTATCAAGGCTCTCATTTTGTTTTGTCATTTCAAATGTTAAACAACTAGAGTTAAACTCCATAAACTAATGTATGCAAAGATATATTTTTAATTATTGCTATGAGATGAGAAAAATCTCCTCTACTAGAAACAAACAAATACAAGGCTTCTATCCATAGAGAGAAGACTAACATTCAAATCTCTTATATAACTTCTGGGAGTCTCTCAATCTAGACAGGGGTGAAAAGATTTTCATGAAAATTTACATAATAAGCATAGGGTTCCATATTATTCCTTGGTTTTATCTCTTCTGATGACATTATTTTGCCATTAGTATACTCAAAGGAAAAACACAGTCAGAAAGCATTACTGCCAGACAGCAAGCATCACCGGCAGAACACAAGCAGTATTGGTGAAATGCAAGCATACCCGACAGCACAAAGAATTTTGAGAAAAATGCTAAGTATAAATATGACAAGCTTCACCGGCGAACATAAGAATTACCGGTGAACACAAGCATTACCGGCGAACACAAGCATTACCGGCAACACAGTTTCCATAATCAACCCGACAGGATTAGACAAGCATACCCGACGACATGTTCAGAGAAAGGAACACCGACGATAAAGAAAATCGACCATCAGAACCGACAGACAGATCAAGAACCCACAAATTGTGGATCTGAGTTTTACACGTCGATTAAAGCAATGTAAATCTATTTATAGAGTTTTATTTTTGTTTTAAATCAGATTAGATGGTCATGCATGCTTTATGTAAATGCTTTAAAGCATCCTAACGGATCTAAAGCATATCTAACTACATATCAAGATCAAGTTGTATATCTTGAATCTAGAGTTAACGTGTAAATGCATGAATCAAGAATTGAGCCTAGATTAAAGTATAAATAGATGTTTATACTCATTTGTGAGCACATGAATTCCTAATGATTGATAGCCACGAAGAGCATCTAAGGAGCAGAAGGTAGAATTCATGCAAAGAGCAGAAACAGAATACATCAGTTATCAAAGAACACACAAAAGCTACCAACGAGCAGATAAAGGTAATACTCAATCATGGAAGGATGATTAACAGTATTTTTGGAGCTTCATAGGATCTGTTTTATCAGCAATTGAAGATTGCATTCATCATCAGATCAAAGGCTTATGTAGTTGCATTCTAACAAGTACATCACATCTAAAATCCTTTTGTAAAAGGTGGACTTAACCATCCTTTGTAAATCTCTTAACAGAGTGCACGCTTAACAGTGTTGCTAAAGCTTCAAACGAACTAGATCTTAACAGGTCTCCACTGTAATACTCCTAATAGGGTAGGTCATCAGAAGTGACCAAATTGTAAACCTTAACCGACTCTTCTTATCTGTAGATAGTGAAGTTTGTGGGTAACAATCCCCACCGCAGTTTTTACTTCCTTAACAGGAGTTTTCTGCAATACCATATCTTGTGTTATGTGTTATCAAATTTCATGTATGTTTCTTTTACTGTTACACA
>MU227733.1:39109-60403 GCA_018584345.1 Thuja plicata
TAATTATCCTATGTAGGCCTCCTTAGAAGATTGTGCCCTAATTTCATATAAAAGGAAGCCTTCTCTCTCATTTTTCTCTAAGCATGATCAAACTATCAACTAAGTGATAAGAGGTGATTAGGATTTTTTTCAAGCATCCATTGATCTACATGTTCTCAAGCTCTCAAGGTGTTCAAGTCTTTCTCTCAAGCATTCAAGTTCTCCATTGAAGATCAAGGATTCAAGATTTCAAGCCTTTGAAGGGATTTGGTTCAAACATTCAAGATTCATCATTCAAATCCTAGATCTAGCCATCATGATGGTGTGATATTCCTTCAAGATCCTTTGTACATCCTCAAAACTCTTTCAAGATGGATTCCAAGCATACAATCATGGAGGTTTATGGTTTCTAAAGTCCATGCTTTCATATTTACATACTTGCTACATTTGAATTACAATTGCATATCTATTCAATATCATAGCTTCACTATTAAATTCAATTCTACTACTTGTTAGCTTTCCATACTTTATTGATTTCAAGATTAATTCCTAAATCGGGGTTTGACTAAGGCAAACCCCTCCCCAACAATAAACAAACATTTTTCTTGTAGGTACAGGTTTGAGACTGTAAATCTAAGGCCAGATCTGGATACCCTTTTCGGATTTCTTTCGGACTATGCGAACAGGGACACTTTCGGAGTTGAGCAGATCGAGTTGGCAAAAGTGGTACAGGGTCGACCTTTTTCATAAGACGACATCAGAACAAAAAAATATTTCTGGGTTTTGTCCGTCTCTCTGTTCCGGTTTGGTATCAACTGTTAGCATCTCCAGAAACAGTCTAAATATCTCAAAAAATAGCAATCTTTGATCTGCCACTTTGTAAGGTTGGTACTTTCTCCTATTCTTTTCAATTACTGTCATTAATCATATTAATCAATCAATTTATAGAATTTAAGATCCCCTTTCTTGGTCTCTTTCCAAATATTGGATTCATTTGTGTATTAACCCTTTGGGGTTGATCAAAGTTGGATCTCCTATTTGTGCATTTGAGGATGAAAGAAAGGAGCATCTTATCTTCCCTTAATCACAATCACAATTGCAATATGCAATCAACACAAATAGCAATTAACAATTCAAACCCTCCTAAACCACAATTTTCTCCTTTACATTTTGGTAACATTCAATCAACATACAACATACATACATACAACCAAACAAATATATTATTTTTTATGTTACATTCCTTAATTCAAAAGATATGCACTTTGGAAAATTTCACTAAGGATAATAGTGATAAGATTGCAAAGATTGATTCCGATCTAAATGCCAATGCAAAAAGTCTAACCACAGATGGAAATACAATCAAATTGCATTATGAGAAGATTATTGAAATCAAAAGGTTAAGACAAGAAATTTGGGAAGCAAAATCCCAATTCAGAGAAGAGGTTATCGAGCTACAAGCTCAACTATTACCGAACCTCACACTTCTGCAACAACACATACATTCGACAAGACAACTAATTGTCACCCCCGAGATGTCTGTAGCAGACAACATCGATGACATGCATGCCAGGATCACATTAGAGCATATGGCCCTTGAGAATTTAAAGGAGAAATGGGAGAAGATGATGGAGGAAATGAAGACCTCTCACTCTCATATTTTTGATAAGCTATAGGTATACACCTTTTCCCTTACCATCAAAAAGGGGGGAAAAGGAAAATGATATGTACAGAGCATATAGTAAAAAGGGGAAAAAGAAGAGATAGTATAAAGACAAGTGTACATACACATATACTATACTATACTGACATATGCATAGGGGGAGTCATGAAATGAATAAGTAATATATATGGTGTACATACTATAAATCTTTAGTATTTTGCACATATCAGTTTTTAATACTAATGTCAAAGGGGGAGATTGATGACATAAGTTTTGTCATTAGTATGCAAAGAGAAAACAGTTGTTTGAACCATCAGTTACACTACACCGAAAGACATGTTTTCAGCTCATAACCGAAAGTGATAAGTATAAGGAAACCTGATGACACACCTTAACTGTGTAAACCGAAAGTGCAACCTGAAGATGATACAGAGGAGCCCGACAAGCAGGTTACACTATAAACTGAAAGAGAAGAAACAAAGGAATCTGAAAGAGCAAGGGAACCTGATAGACAGTTCAACAAAGGAACACCGAAAGACAGTCAAACTGATTTTAGAGAAAACCGAGCATCAGACACTGAAAGTCAGTTATATCCTGAGAAAAGTGGATCTGACTTCCACATCAGATAAAACACTTATGCTTTATTTTTAGAGTTTTGATTTTTTTTTAAACCATTACTTAAGGGACAAGGAACATAATTGCAATTGTTTTAATCAGTTTAACTAATTAAAAACATGCAGACTAGGAGATCAAGGTCAAGTTGTAAACCTTTGATCATAGAGTTAAAGTTGTAATACGTGAAACTTTATTAGGTCAATCTATTATAAAAATAGACGTTGCAATCATTCATTTGAAATGGATGAGAGGATGAATGTAGCCTACGAGCAGATCTATGGTTCAAACTGAGAGTTTCAAGAAGCAGAACAACAAAAAATGAATTTGGTTATCATGAACCAAGAACAAAGGCTACTGAGCAACATAGGTATTAATCAATCACATTAGGTGATACTTTGTACATGTAATCTTGAATGGATCCGTAATAAGAAATTGTAGATTTCATACAGTCAGGTCAATGAGTATTTTTGTCTACATTCTAACAAGTGTAGCAAATAGAATAAATCTTTTCAAGAAAGGTGGATTTAACAATCCTATTGTAAATCTCTTAACCGAGTGCACACTAAACAGTGTTGCTAAAGCTCTTAACAAATTATACCTTAACCAGTCTCCACATAATACTCCTAACAGGGTAGATCATTAGAATTGATCAAATTGTATGCCTTAACCGGCCCCTTCCAATCTACAGATAGTGAAGTTTCTGTGGGTGCCATCCCGACCGCAATTTTTACCTTCTAACAGGGGTTTTCTGTGTTACCATATCTTGTGTTCTATGTTATTACTTTCATGAATGTTTCTATGAATGTCTACATACAATTAAGATTATGAATTGATATCTCATGCATAAAGAAAGAACAACAGATATGATCGGTGAAGCAAAGATTTGATTACATAAGGTTAAAGGTTAATTAACTAAAAGTTTTAAAGGTAATTATTCACCCATCCCCTCTCATTACACACTTCCCATTATTTCCAACAGGAGAGTGGTAAATGAGAGGTGATATGAACCTTTGTGCAATGGTGGTAACTGAAGATTTTATTTCCTCAATTTGTGAAGACATATTCAAAGAAAAGACCTATTAGCCCTATTTTTAAGGACAGTGCCCCTCAAGGGTTTCAAGGTTTGTACGGAGGACTTGAAGTAACCTCACCTTGAAAATATTTAATGTTTTGAAAAAGGGTATTTGAATTCTATGATAGATTTGGGGGTTATTTGGATAATTTGTAATCAAATCAAGAATTTGACCCAAAATAGGGCTACAAGCAGTTTCTAGGCCTAATCCTATATTGTAGGATCTCGGTGTGTGAAAGGGTGATTGATGGTTTCAAACCTTCAAGAGTGTACTAAAAAGACCTAAGGAGGTGAGAATTAAACCCTGCAAAGCATTGTGAATGAGTTGGCTAGGTGATGGGAAACCTACTCTTGTATGTTCAGTGAGTACTGAAGGATCTTGTTGATAGGGTGGATCTTGTTTGTGAGGGTGAATATTTTGGTGACTTTCCCTTGAGGTTAGGGTTTGTAGAGTCCCCAATAGGTCTAGGAAGGATACCTTAGAAGAGATTCAAGCTGACTCTAGGTGTAGAAGACCACTTCTATCACTTTCCTTTATGCAATTTCAATTTCTTTTCAAGGTTGATTCCTTTCCAGGGGCATGACTAAGGAAAACCCCTTTTAAAAAAAATTCCCCTTCTTTTTCATACGCAGGAATAATTTACAGAGTTGTAGGTTCAGATCTAGAAGGTTCAAACACAATTGTAGGAACCCAAAAAAATCATCAGATTTAGAGAATCCGGGAACAAGTGAACCTGTCGACTTGTACCTGGAAAAATGACTTGTTCTTGCACTTTTTGGCTCAAATTTACAACGCAAACAACTACAGGTCTCAGGTTTCCAGATCTGGATTCGCAACAAATTCTGACATTCCGACAATAGTCAAAATCATATCCAAAATTCAAATCTCCTCATCTAGTTTCAAGGTGCTCTTTTCTTCCTCTTTGTTTACATCTAATTTCATAGATCAGATTTGTTATCAATTTCATCATTATCTACTTAGTCATATCACATCTCGAAAGATGGCATGACCTATGAGGATTCATAATAAATAATGACAGAGTCTAAAGGTGGGTGGGTGTTATGTGTTATATAGAAGTAATAAAACTATCAAACTCTACGGTTAAAAGATATAAAATATGTTAATTTTAAGATTAAAAAATTAGAGAAAATAATTAGTGCTTAGATCTCAAATAAATAAATAAATGTAAACCTTGGGGATAAATAATGTTATTTGTGGTGGGTGAAAACAAAATCACAGTGTATGAAAAAACCTATATGAAAAGAACGTGTTTAATGAAGTACCATTTAAAGTAATTTAACCCCCAACCAAATACGATATAGAATATTATAAAATTAGAAAACTAGACCTAAAACCCTAATTTAAAAGGTGAAATAAAACCTATGACTAAACCTTAGACCATGTAGTAATTAAATAAATAAAAATAGAATTATGTACTAAAATTATATTTAATGAATCTAACAATAATGACATAGCAATATGCCACACAAACACAACAATATGCAACACCCTAATTTTGTTGTTTATTAATATATTGTACACACACACACACACATACACACACACAAGATGACATGATCTATGATGATTCATAATAAATAATGATAGAGTCTAAAGGTGGGTGGGTGTTATGTGTTATATAGAAGGTAATGAAAATTTCAAACTCTACGGTTAAAAGATATAAAATATGTTAATTTTAAGATTAAAAAATAGAGAAATTAACAAATACTTAGATCACAAATAAATCAACAAATGTAAACCCTAGGGATAAATAAGGTTATTTGAGGTGGGTGAAAACAAAATCACACACTTTGTGACAAAGCCTTTAAGAAAAGAATGTGTTCAATGAAGTGACATTTAAACTATGACTAAACCTTAGACCACATAGTAATTAAATAAATAAAAATAGAATTAAATACTAAAATTATGTTTAATGGATATAACAATATGTCACACAAACACAACAATATGCAACACCCTAGTTTTGTTGTTGATTAATATAAAAAACAATATGTCACACACACGTGTCAAATCTATCCATAACATTAGTAGGAAGGAGTAGAAAAGTTGGGATTTGAATTCAAAAGTGTGAATTCTGGGTTCATTCTCACAAGCATTTGGGTTGACCTATGCCACACAAATAGACCTCATGAATAATATAAAAATTTTGAGGCATAAAACAAATATGATGAAATGTGAATGTGGATACAATAATAAAGGATAAATAATGAGTGCAAAGAAATAAGTGTGAACAAAAATAGATAAGAATGGATAAAGTATTGACCAAACCCAATACATGAATATGTCACTCATCAAATTATAATTACACTTAAAACTTCCACCAAAATAAACATAATCCAACATAAATATAAAATATATATACAAATTTGTGAATGTTTAAAAAAAGCACACTATAAGAATGTCATAAGTTTATTCTAAACCCGTTGGAACACAATTGCATTGTTCAATGTCCCTTGTGTATTTAATACCTCAAAGAAATTGTTCGCCCAAGTGTAAAGGGTCAATAGTAATATTCAAATTGCTATCTTATAATCAAATTCATTATAAGATATTGCAACTATAAAATTAGACCTCAAGCCCTTAAATGATAAAATAAAATTTATGTCTAAACTTGAGATCATGTAAGATAATAGTAATAAAAGTAGAAACCTTTACTAAAATTATGTTCAATGAACATAACAATCATGACATAATAATATGTCACACAAACATGTGTTAAGTCTATCTATAACAATTAGTAGAAAGGAGTGAAAAAGTTAAATTTGAACTTGAAAGTTTGAATTTTGGATTCATTCTTAAAAGCATTTTGATTCAACCATGCCACACAAATAGACCTCATAAATAAAATACTAATCTTGAAACATGAAACAAATATATTGAAATGTGAATGTAGATACAATAATAAAAGATAAATGATAATGAAAAAATAAATATAACTAAAAATAAATAAGAAATTGACTAAACCCAACACAAAAGTATGCCACTCATCAAAAACATAATTACATATGTCTTTTAGATAAGCACAATCCCACATATAAATAAATAAATACATAAATTTGTGAATCTTAAAAACTAAAGCATATTGTAAGAATGGTATGGATTTATTCCAAACCCGTGGGAACAGTATGGCAGTGTTCAATACCTCTCATATTTCTTGCGGCTCACGATAACCCTTCGCCTACGTGTCTTGTACTCCGCGCTTGGAGGGTCGATATTAATATTGAAATCGCTACCTTAAGGACCGCCTACAGTTTATCTCATTCTAGAGTTTATCTTATCTCATTCTAGAGTTTATCTCATTCTAGAGGGTTTAGCAAAACAATCAATTTCAACTGTCCCCCGGATTTGGCCAAAACCATGGGACACTAATTTTGACTATTCCGCTGCTAAACCCTGACTTACTTAAAAGCAGTAGCTGTCATTATTTAGAATTTAACGAAATCAAAACCAGAGAAAGCCAACATATTCCTTGTGGGCTCTACCCACTGCCAATTTTTCTCATGCATGCGTTACCTAGATTTTTTTGGATCACAAAACCCTCCTTTATAAGGGAGGCTGCCTCTCCTAAAAATTCAATTCATTTTCATACCATATCCATTAAATCTGAGCGAAGGAGATCTAACAACAAAAATGCCAAGTGCTACTGCAGGGAAGGTTATTACATGCAAAGGTAAGCTAAACACTCATCTATCCATTCCATTTTTGTCAAAAGAAAAATAAATAAATAATGGATGTAACTGAGTAAAATAGATATTCAAGATGGTTAAAAGTTTTTAGTTAATTATATTTTTTTTTCAATCCATATTTTAGATCATTCTCTTCTGTGTCTCATTGAATGTGCTACGCCTTAGAAATATACACAATTAAAATTAAAAATATCATACCTTCTTCATCGACTATGAAAAATTCATGCCAACCATGATTGATTATAGTATGCTTAAACATCTATTTTGTTTCTTGAAGACCCCAACAATGGGACCTAATCCTGTGTATAAGGATTGGGGATTTTTATCTTGGTGTCATTGTCAATTTTATTTGAATACTAAAGGTTTATCTCTTCTGAGCAAATCAAATTTTGTTCTGTGAGCAGCTGCTGTTGCATGGGCAGCAGGGGAGCCCCTTAAGATTGAACATGTGCAAGTCGCACCTCCACAGGCAATGGAAGTCAGGATAAAGATCTGTTACACTTCCTTGTGTCGCACAGACCTTGTTTTCTGGCAAGCTAAGGTCAGTAGTAGTACCTCCATTAACTACAAAGAAGCTAAGAATTTCTCTCTTCTAAATCTAAATGATGCTGATCCTCTGTTTCAGGGCCAAACTCCAATTTTTCCACGCATCTTTGGACATGAAGCAGCTGGGTATGGTCCCTTTTCTTTTTCATTAAATCTATTTCAGGAACAAAAATTGTGTTGTTATGGTGATTGTGTATATTTCTTTGTGTACATTTGGGATCCCATTCTATCATCAGAATGTTAGAGAACTAAAAAGTCAACATTGAATATTATGGATCAATAAAAAGTTGAACATCTTGAATATGATCTGAAAATAAACATACACAATCAAATCCATAAAACAGCACAAAGATATATTTTGGAATGTAGAAAACTTATATCTCTAAACAAAATAGATTACTACATATGCCCACTATGTTAAGTAGAACTGCCCAACCCAAGTGTGTGATGTGAATTAGATAACAGTACTTAAGAAATGAGTGACCTGAATTTAGCAAAACAGATTACTTACTCTGTTGGCAATTGTGAATGCAGAATAGTAGAAAGTGTGGGAGAAGGGGTAACTGATATGAAGGAGGGTGACCATGTACTGCCTGTATTTACAGGGGAATGTGGAGATTGCAGGCACTGCAAATCAGAAGAAAGCAATATGTGTGATCTGCTAAGGATTAACACAGACCGAGGGGTAATGCTTAGTGATGGCAAGTCGAGGTTCTCTATCAAGGGAAAACCCATTTATCACTTCTTGGGGACATCCACATTCAGTGAATACACTGTTGCACACGTTGGCTGTGTTGCCAAGATAAATCCTGCAGCTTCTCTCAGCAAAACCTGTATTCTGAGTTGTGGTGTTTCTACAGGTCAGTTAACATTATAATCCAATTAATATCATAAGTATTGTGGGTATTGTTCAATGCTTGTTACGGATGTACTTAAACATCTGCGTGAAATTAGGGATGGGAGCTACATTGAATGTGGCCAAACCTAAGAAGGGCTCAACCGTAGCAATATTTGGTCTTGGAGGTGTTGGACTTGGGGTAAGAATTGATTGATTAGGGTTTTGGATGGATTATAGATATGTAACTGATAGATTGAAATCTCTTAATTGAGTGTTCAATTTTGTTTTCTTAAGGCTGCTGAAGGAGCAAGAATTGCAGGAGCTTCCCGGATTATAGGCATTGATTTTATCCCTGAAAGATTTGAAAAAGGTGCTACTGCTAACTGCGTTAATTTGGAAAAAGATTAAATGCAGGTAGATTGTGATCAACATGTTGGTTGTTTATGTGGGAGTGGTTTCCAATAAACAACTAGTAAGTTGATCACAATATGCTGCTGATTACCTGGAAAGCATTGATACATGGTTTAGTTAAAGAAAATTGAAATCATATTTTGTCTATTTAGTCTTTCCTCTCTCTGCTCTAACAAGCTCTTGTTGTCAATCTTTGCTTTGCTTTGTCTTTTCAGCAAAAGAGTTTGGTGTGACAGAATATATCAACCCGAAGGAGCATCAGAAACCTGTTCAACAGGTTGGTTTCGCTCATGCTTCATCCTGTTCCAATGACATACCATATGGCCTTCAGTCAATTTTTATAATATAATGTTATAATCCAATTTCTTATGCATTTCCACTGTTGTGTGGATTGAATGGAATTTGTTCTTTGTTATGTTTAAATGCAAAAAATATTAATGAATTTCTGCTTTTCTAATTCAGGTAATTGCAGAAAGAACTGATGGAGGAGCAGACTACAGTGTGGAATGCACAGGGAATATTAATGCAATGATCCAGGCTTTTGAATGTGTTCATGATGTAAATACTCCTCCCAGATCTAACAAAAATGATCTCTCTTTCTATAAAAAGACAGAAGTAGTGTGACTGTCTAAATTGGAAACGGCTATTCAGTTCTTAGGATGCACCATAAGTTATGATATATGAGGGTAATTTATGCATTGGTACATTCTAGAAACTGGATAGCCATTTCTGTCAAAACTCTATGTTGTCATATGCTTAAATCCTGCACTGACTGACTTGAATTAATCTGTGTTTTCTACTGAAGGGGTGGGGTGTGGCAGTATTAGTAGGAGTGCCTCATTCAGATGCATCTTTCACAACCAGTCCTCTCAACTTCCTCAGTGAGAGAACATTAAAAGGAACATTCTTTGGGAACTACAAGCCCAAATCAGATCTCCCAGGTCTAGTGGAAAAGTATCTGAATAAGGTAAAAACTTGTTTATCCCTAATGATTTTATAGAACCTTCTGTTAACAGGCCTATAAACACCTTTGTATATAATTTGTCTACCTGTTTCTAAGTTCTAATGCTAACCAACCTTAACACCTATTTTTTGCAGGAGATTGAGCTGGAGAAGTTCATTACTCATGAACTCCCTTTTGCTGAGATCAACAAGGCTTTTGATTTAATGGTGAAAGGAGAGGGCCTGCGATGTGTAATGAAATTGGAAGACTAGATGGTGAAGAAGATTTAAGTAGTGTGAGAGGTTTTGGCTGGCTCATGGATGTCGATCGTTGAAAGATAATGGAGGCTTTTTACATATGACTTAGTTTAAATAAAACCTTTTGGGTTTATTGTAAAGGATTTAAATAGAACCTTTTGTGTGTATTGTAAAGGACTTGAATAAAACCTGGGGTGATTAGAGGCAGGCAAAATTGGTTTTTGGGGGTTTGTTTCAAATTACTTTTGTCAAAAGTCAATAGACAAAGTATTCAAAAGTTCAGTCTCTATTTGTTATTTCAAATAAAATGGTGAAGCCGTGTATAAGTTGATTTCATTAGTTCATATTCATCATGAGTTTCAATTGCACAATTTCTATTTACTTTTTTCATTTAGGGTCCATTTAGTGCCAAACATTAACTGGAATAAACATTAGTTAATGCTAAAATAATTTAATTCTCTGTTTGTGGCATTTTTTGAATTCTCGAATTAGAAAACTAATCCTCATTTTGAAGCCAATGCTTGCATTAGTTAATTCTAAAAAAACGCTGGAATTCATTTCTTATTTGAGAATAAGGTATTTATGAATTCAAATTTATCTTTTTTTTTGAATTTTTTTTTTAATCTTTTTTTTAATGCGGGTATGTATATATACACACGTATGTGTGTATATACACATACGTGTGTATATATACACACATGTGTATATACACATGTGTGTATACATGTGTATATATACACATGTATATACACATGTATATATACACACATGTGTATATACATGTGTATATACACACATGTATATGTGTGTATGTGTATGTGTATATGTGTGTATATGTAGATGTGTGTATATGTGTATGTGTACACAAGTTAAAAATACATATTATTCAAATTAATTAAAAAAATGAAAAATAATCCTTATTCCAATTCTACAATATGGGATCCAAACGCAGAATAGCTTATTCCAGCTTTCATTTTTAGAATTAATTAATCCGAGAATAGGTCCTTATTCTGGAATAGGCCTATTCTGGATAAGTTAATGCCATGCACCAAACGGGCCCTTAGATTTATAAAGGAAGAGATCTTACAACTATTATGTACATATTTGATTATGGCGAGAGATATGTCAAGACCCCTTTACTGTTTGTATTGGTCGAAATATTACTACCACTATAAAGGTGAGCATTTTTTTAAAATATGGCATGCTAAAGTATTAGAAGGTAGTGGTAGGGAGACTTTTGTGGTAGACATGGAGGGAAAGGTGAGAGATATGTTATAGTGGTATTAAGGTATACAATATCATGTTGTGATTATATCCATAAGAAAAAAAAAAGTGTTTAACATATTTTTTTTTAATAAAATAACTCTTATGTAAAAATATTTCTTGTTTAATAAAAAAATCACTTTGCATATAGAAGGTGCCACCATGTCATCTATCTAAGTTTTTGATTATGGAAAACAGGTTTTGATGGGTCTAAAGCTTATAAACATTACAATTCAAACATCAGAAAACAGTCAAAACAAGCAGAACAAATACAATGACCAAAAAACCAGGATCACATATCAAAAAAGGCAGAAATAAAAGCCAGGTCCATCCTTTAGGCTATTTCTCTAAGGATCTCCACTGCTCTGATCTCCAACTCTGTCATTCTTTCAGCAGCTTCTTTGATTTCAGCCAACTCCTTGTCAACTCCCTTGTCTGTCTGATTCTTTGCATTTTCATCTTCTTGGAGTTGGTTCCTGTCTCCATGCTTCTGCCTTCCTTCCGGATTAACATGTTGCTCTTGGAACTTATCAATTATGACCTTTATGTTGTCGTTAGAAGCTTTTAGTATATTATAACTCTGCTCTGCTATTTTGACCATAGTAGCTTCAATACTTTCAATTCTGTTTTTCAGTTCATTCACTCTGTTGTCCAGCTCTCTGTCATCTATCTAAGTTGATTGCTCTTTCAAATGAGAATTCTTCTTTCTTCATCAAAGACCCTTATCATTTTTTGCGATTTCATCAAAAGATGAAATGATTAATGATGGTGACATTTTATTCCCTATGATTGAGTTGAATGAGTTAGCTAGATGCAATACCAAAGGGGAAATTGCTTCCCTTTTCAAGTTTTGGCTTAAATCCACATTCTTCACCTTACACAATATAGTTTATTAGCTATTTGAAGGTGTTGTCATGGGATCTCCATTTTCTCTTAGCATAACTAAGCTTTACATGGAACATTTTGAAGAGTTATCTATTAACTCATCTCTCCTTAAACTAAAATGGTGGAATTGCTCTGTGGATAACATGAACATATGTTGGCCCCATGGTCTTGACCAATTAGAATACTTTCACTATCACTTCAACAATATTGTCCCCTACATTACATGAATATCTTATAATATTGCCAAAATTCTCTATAAAAAAATACTCAATAGTGCCTTCAAGCCCTTTGTCACAATTAGAAACTTGTCCTAACCACCAAAGGCTCTAGAGACATTCTTCACAACTAAAGGGTTTGTAAGATTCACTACTCATGTGGGACACCTTACATCGGTGAAATAAGTCACTATCAACAGTAAAATCAAGGGACGTTTTGTTGATGTTAGGCATGAAAGAATAACAAAAATCCCTTGTAGAGAATTTTGTTAGCACCAACATTTTCCTTGAGGATGCATATGCGCTAGTCAAAGAAGATAGTCTCTTTAAGAGAAAATTTGAAGAAGCCATTTTCACTAGAAATCACCCCACTGAGCTTAACCATTATGATGGGTGGAGTTTGAACCCAACATGTAATCCTCTTCCAAATTCCCTCCAAAAGAACTCCCCTATTTGAATCATCTCATTTCTCTCCCCCCTCTTCAACTTCCCTTTCCTCCTCTTCTTTTCTTGGGTTTCCCCTTGATAGGGAGATTGTTGCTTCTTGAACTAATCACTAGTTCGACCACAAGTCATTCTAGGACTTGTTAGGGTATTCCTCATCATCTATGATCTTACGAGGGATTCAAACCAATCTCCTAACCCACTCCTCAACCTCCCTACAAATTTCAACTTCACCACCTACTCATTCTTCAACTGAGCTCACTAGGGTAACCTCGCACTTCACACACCAACCCTTTAAGTATGACCTTGTAAAAGTCCAGGGCATGTTCTTGAATAATTTGTGACCACAAATGCAACCACATTAAAGATTTAGGATTCATTCTTGCATCGCTACCGAATCTTCCTATAAACAAGGGCTACAAGCTTTTAGGTCTCTATTAGCCCTATTTTGCAGGGGTTTGGCTTTCTTTCTCAAAACTTCAACACAACCCTCTGAAAAAATCTATGATCCATACACCCTTTGAGAAAACAAAAGAGATTTTCTTGGTCTTGGGTTTTGACACCTTCAGTACAGTACGAAACCCTAACTGGGTTAATTCACTAGGAAATGAACTAGTCTTAGCATATTGTTTTTAAAATCCAACCAAATGGTATCAAGACTCCTCCAGCTCATTCACCAACCTTTCTAGGGTATTATAGACTCAACCAAGGTGTTGGATTGGTCATTTCAATCCACTCCTATAAGTTTAACTCACTGTCTCTCTTGTTTCCCTAGCCAGGCTATGAACAAGCTCACCTAGGGCAATAAGTTAAAATTCATTGCTAGCACTTCCAGCTCTCTAAAAAAAAAGGAAAACATTTTATATAGACCCTATTTGTATTCCCCCAAGGCTCAGGTGTTTTCCATGATGGGAATTTCTTATGGAGTCATTTTTGTATATTCAACCCTGATTGGTCTAGTGAACCTAGAACAGGGATAAAATTAACTTTACACTTCAAAATCAAAACCAAAAGAGTAAATTAATCCACACAGTATTACAAAACAACTAAACCTTAATAATTACATTGAAAATAAAATGGATTCAATCCATTAAGTACATCTGCAACTCAAAAACAAGAAATTATAACTGTCACGGAGAACTGTCTATATATACTTCTTGAAAAATGTGTCCAACAGTTGTCCAACCTTCGTACAAGGCATCAAAAATCCTTAAATAGGTCCCCTTGATTCATTCCAACTATTCAAACCTAACCATAACTACCTTAGGGAAGATTGCAACTTTTGTCAAAATGTTGTTGAGCAACTTTTCAAAGTTGCAAAAGTTGCTCGACAACTTTTACATCTTTTTGACATTTCATCAATTACATTACTCTAACCTAATGTATGGGTTGTAATTGATCCAAAAGTCAAACCTAAACCTAAGTAAAACTAAAATAGATCAATTTATGCACTCTAGGTGTCATTTCACCAATTTTCCCTATTTGGCTTACAATCCCAAAATAGGGTCTTTAGGACACAACTTTCCACAACAAAACACACCAAACATTGAACCACTAAACAAAACTACTCTAACACATCCTTAGAAAAATGAACTAACACAATCTTTGAAAAGGCTTTCCAAGCCAAAATTTGGTGGTTTAACAATTCCAACCTCTAGGTGCTCCTGCACCATTCTCCCCCTAATGAGAAGAGCTCAAGTTACTTGAGGAGACAGGATTGAAAGGTCAATTCCTAACTTCTTTAAGTCACCTTCAGCTATCCATGTAGCCTCTGATTCTAGCTTTTGTTCCCACTTGATCAGGTATTCCATGTAATCCTTCTTTCTATTCTTCTTAGCAATCCTTTTGTCTAGGACCATCTCTGTTGTAGGCTTGGATGGTGAAGGTGGTGTTACATCTTTGACTGTATCTTTTACATCAGCTTCTTTATCTCCTTCCTCAGGACTGGGACCCTTATACTGCACCAAATATGCTATATTGAACACAGGAGACAATGTTGTTTCTTTGGGTAATTCTACCTCGTAGGCATTGTTCCCATACTTTGTTATGATCTGACAAGGACCAATTCTCCTTATTTGTAATTTTCTTGGTACTCCCTTATGGAGTCTAGCCTTGTTCAAGTGAACCATGACCCAATCTCCTACTGCAAATTGGATATCCTTTCTACTAACATCAACTTTGTCCTTGATTTTTAAAGTGTTCTCAACTAGAGTCTTCTTTACCTGCTCATGCACTTCCTTCAAGGACTGTGCAAAGTCCTCTGCATGTCTACTCCTCTCTGTCATGTCGGTGAGAAATCTCAGTTCATATACACCCCTAGGATGTATTCCATAGACCACTTCAAAAGGGCTTTTCCTTGTGGTTCTATGCATTGTATCATTGTAGGAAAATCCATCTTTCAATGAAGGACTTGATCCCAAGCTTTCCCATATTCTTTGGTCAAACATATCAGAAGGTTTCCAAGTGTTCTATTTACAACCTCAGCCTTCCCATCAGTCTATGGATGGTAAGCAGATCCAAAAGACAAATTGGTTCCCAATCCTTTCCACAAAGTTTTCCAAAAGTGCCCCATGAATTTGGTATCCCTATCTGAAACTATATTGATTGGGATCCCATGAATTCTTATTACTTCCCTAAAGAACACATGTGTTATATGACTGGCATCATGAGTCACCTTACATGGGATGAAATGACCATCTTGTTAAATCTATCAACAACAACATATATGTTATCATAACTAGTCCTAGTCTTTGGCAAACCAACAACAAAATCCATACTCACACATTCCCATGGCCAATTGGGAATTGGAAATGGTTGATACAAACTAGCATTGGAGGATGTGCCTTTGGCTCTTTGGAAAATTGTAAATTGTTCCACATATCTCCTTATGTCCTTTTTCATTCTTGGCCAATAGTAGAATCTTTGTATTAGCTCCAAAGTTTTATTTAGTCCAAAATGACCACTAAGACTTCCATTATGCTCTCCTGCATCAAATTATCCCTCATTGACCCCTTAGGTACACATAACTGTCCACCTTTGATTAAGAGTCCATTTTGAAATGTATACTCTGCATACTCACTGTGAAAGTGGTTATTTCAAACTCTTGGCATACTTTGTAGGCATCTTCAAAATCTTCATCCTCTTTGTACAGGTCATTGAAAATTTCCACCCCAATACTTTTCAATTGCACTTCCTGAAATGTGAGTAACCTCCTACTCAGTGCATCAGAAACCTTATTCAACTGTCCCTTCTTAATTTTTATATGTAAAGTGTAGGACTGCAAGTACTCCATCCATTTAATATGTATGTGACTTAAGTTGTCTCGGGAGTTGAGAAAACTCAGTGCTTGGTTGTTTGTATATACTACAAACTCCTTGGGTAGGAGGTAGTGTCTCCATTTCCTAAGTGATTGGACAAGGGAATAAAGCTCTAATTCATAAGAGGAATATATTTTATTAGCTTCATTAAGATTCTCACTAAAGAATGCCACTGGTCTATTCTCCTGACTCAAAACTGCACCTACTGCAATATTACCGACATCACACTCTAAAGTGAAAAGTTTCTCAAGACTTGGTAGTACTAACATAGGTTGTGTTTCCACCTCCTTATTCAAGAGTTCAAAACCCATATCTGCTTCTTTTGTCCACTTGAACTTAGTTTCCATTCCCCCTTTATTAGTATCAAGCATAGGAGCACAGATTTCACTAAAGTGCCTTATAAACTTCCTATAGAACTGAGCTAATCCATGGAAGCTTCTCACCTCACTATATGTTTTAGGAGTTGGAAAACTGAGTATAGCTGAGAATTTTGAGGTATCCATCTTCAAATCTCCTTTTGATACCACAAAGCCAAGGTAAACCAATTCTCGGTTCACAAATTCACTTTTCTCCAAGTTTACGGTTAGTTGTTCATCTTGCAACTTTTTCAAAACAATTTTAACATGCTTAAGATGTTCTTCCTTAGTTCTACTAAATATTAATATGTCATCTAGATAAACAACTACAAATTTACCAGTAAAGTCCTTAAGGACTTCATTCATGAGCCTCATGAATGTGCTAGGAGAATTGGCGAGTCCAAATGGCATGACAAGCCATTCATAAAGTCCTTTAGTGGTCTTGAAGGCACTTTCCCTCTCATCTCCCTCCTTTATTCTTATCTGATGGTAGACACTCTTTAAGTCTATCTTAGTGCAGTATTGTGCCCCTCCCAAACAGTCCATAAGATCTTCAATCCTAGGTATAGGGAACCTATACCTAATGGTAATCATGTTGATATCTCTAGAGTCTGTACATAGTCTCCATGTACCCCCCTTCTTTTCTACTAGCACTGTTGGGACTGCACAAGGACTGATACTTTTCCTAATCAAACCACTATCAAGAAGCTCATGTACTTTTCTGGCTATCTCCTCATGTTGTCGAGGTGTCATTTTATAAGGAGCCTTTTTTGGCAAAGATGCTCTTGGAACAAAGTCAATCTGATGACGTACTGTCCTCTGTGGTGGTAGGGTAGCAGGAGTTCCATCATTGTTAATGTTTGTGTACTTATCTAATAGACATTGTATCTCTACAGGTATGTCTTCATTCTTAGTATTTTTTTCTTCCTTAGGCTTCACAACAATAGAAAATCCATAGCTTTCTTCCTCCTTAAGATTCTTCAAGAACTCTTTTCCACTAACCAATAACACATTGGGGCCACAAGTCTTGTCTTCTTCTTCATCCACCAAAGATTGAATCTTATATGTAACTCCATTCTTTTGAAATGAGTAAGAGTTCTTTTCACCATCATGGATGTCTTTTCTATCAAACTGCCATGGTCTACCCAATAGTAGATGGCATGCATCCATGGGTAAAACATCACATAGGATCTTGTCTTTGTATCCTCCTATAGAAAACTTCACCCATGCTTGTTCATTCACTAACACATGTTGCCCCTTATTAAGCCATGTAACTCTTTATGGGATACTATGAGCTATTTTGGTTAACTTCAACTTATTAGTGGTTTTTTCGAAGATGATATTGTCAGTAGACGCAAAGTCTATAATAAATTTACACACTTTGCTCAAAATTTTGCATTTTATCTTGAATAGAGATCTTCTTTGTTTTGGTTCTTCTCTGACAGGCTCTTTGATTAGGATTCTTCTAATCATTAAGTTTTCTCCAACCTTTGAATCCAGACTTGTGCCTTGGGTTATTTAACACTTGCAATGTCCTCTTGTACATAGGTAACTCTGCCATCCCCTTGATATGAAGAGTTATTTTCAGGGCATCTATAGGTTGGGTGTCCTAGTTGATGACATTGATAACACTTCATACTAGCAAAGTGAGATCCTCTTCCTCCACTAGATCTACCTCTACTATTGTTGCTTCCAGGACCTCTTCCTCTACCATAACTTCCTCTCCCACTGGTTTCTCCACTCTTCTCTGCAAGCTTGGATTCTCCTTGGGTCCCTTGGTCCATGCTTTTGCCACCAAATCCACCCCTATGGCATATATTGTCTCTTCCTCTTCCCCTACCTTTATTTCCTAATTCTTGTTTCTTCTTTCCTTTCTCTTCCACCTTAGCTGCTAATTGGTAACACTTGTGGAAAGTAGTGGGGCTTAAGAAACTTATTTCTTCTTGGATGTTCCATCTCAATCCATTAAGATATCTTTCCACTCGATTACTTTCATCTTCTTGGACCTTAGAACTTAGACCTTAGACACATTTTTTGAAACTTCTTAGTATAAGAGTTCACATCAATTTCTCTTTGTCTCAAATTCTATCTTTTCTTGTGCATTTGGATTTCATAATCCTCTGGCATATAGGCTTCCTTTATGTTCGCCACCATTCCTTTCCAAGTAGCTATGGGAATCTTACCTTCCTTCTCCCTTTCTTCTTGAATGAACATCTACCAAGTTAGGGTATCTCCCCTTAATCTTGATTTGGCTACTCTGACCTTTTGGGCTTCACTCACATGATCATATTCAAAGTGATTCTCCAGCCCCTCAATCCATTCCATTACTAACTCTGGCTCCATATTTCCACTGAAAAGAGGAATTACCTCTAAATATTTTCCACTCACACCCTTCAAGGTTTTTAGGAAGGGTTCTTCTTGAATGATGGGGTCAGGCTAAAGGACCTCATCTTCTACTACCACTAATTTACCCTTTCCTTCTGTCTCATCTATCTTCCCATTAACTTCTTATGTCTTCACTTCTACTTCACCCAATTTTTGTCCCAATTAGGATATCCTTTCTCTGAGCAATCTATTATCCATCTCTTGATCATCCACCTTCTTGGATAATTCTTCATTAGTCACCATGTTGGATTGCCCAACTGATTCTCTATCTGACATATAACACACTCACAAGCACAAATCATTTCGGGCTATGATACCAATTTGATAGGGAGATTTTTCCTTCTTAAACTAATCACTAGTTCAACCAAAAGTCATTCTAGGACTTGTTAGGGTCTTCCTGATCATCTATGATCTTAGGAGGGACTCAAACCAATCTCCTAACCCACTCCTCAACCTTCCTACCAATTTCAACTTCACCACCTACTCATTCTTCAACTGAGCTCACCAGGGTAAACTCACACTTCACACATCAACCCTTTAAGTATGAACTTCCAGGAGTCTAAGGCATGTTCTTGACTCATTTGTGACCACAAATGCAACCACAATAAAGATTTAGGGCTCATTCTTCCATCGCTACCCAATCTTCCTATAAACAAGGGCTACAAGATTTTAGGTCTCTATTAGCCCTATTTTGTAGGGTTTTGGCTTTCTTTCTCAAAACTTCAACACAACCCTCTAAACAAATCTATGATCCAGACACCCTTTGGTAAAACACAAGAGATTTTCTTGGTTTTGGGTTTTGACACCTTCCGTAGGGTACCAAACCCTATTGGTGCTAATTCACTAGGAAATGAACCAGTCTTAGCATATTGTTTTCAAAATCCAACCAAATGGATTCAAGATTGCTCCATCTCGTTCACCAAATTTTGCAAGGGTCTTATAGACTCCACCAAGGTCTTGGATTGGTCATTTCAACCCACTTCTGCCAGTTTAACTCATTGTCTCTCTTGTTTCCCTAGCCGAGCTATGAACAAGCTCGCCTAGGGCAAGAGGTTAAAATTCATTGCTAGTACTTCCAGCTATCTAACAAAAAGGAAAACAATGTACATAGACCCCATTTCTATTCCCCCAAGGCTCAGGTGTTTTCCACGGTGGGAATTTCCTATGGAGTCATTTTTGTATATACAACCCTGACTGGTCCAATGAACCTGGAACATAGACATAATTAACTTTGCACTTCAAAATAAAACCAAAAGACTAAATTACTCCACATAGTATTACAAAACAACTAAACTTTACTAATTACATTGAAAATAAAATGGATTCAATCCATTAAACACCTCCGCAACTAAAAAACAAGAAATTATAATTGTCACAGAGAATTGTCTATATATACTTCTTGAAAAATGTGTCCAACAATTGTCCAACCTTTGTACCAGGCAATAAAAATCTTTAAATAGGTCCCCTTGACCCATTCCAATTATTCAAACCGACCCATAACTACCTTAGGTCAGTTTGCAACTTTTGTCAAAATGTTGTCGAGCAACTTTTCAAAGTTGCTCGACAACTTTTACATCTTTTTGACATGTCATCAATTACATTGCTCTAACCCAATGTATGGGTTGTAATTGATCCAAAAGTCAAACCTAAACCTAAGTACAACTAAAATATACCAATTTATGCACTTTAGGTGTCATTTCACCAATTTTCCCTATTTGGGTTACAATCCCAAAATAGGGTCTTTAGAACACAACTTTCGACAACAAAACACACCACATTGAACCACTAAACAAAACTACCCTAACACATCCTTAGAACAAAACTCAACTAACACAAGCCTTGAAAAGGCTTTCCAAGCCAAAATTTGGTGGTTGAACAAGTCCAACCTCTAGGTGCTCCTGCACCATCCCCTCCTTTCATATTCCCCCCTTTTCCTCTCCTCGCCTTCTCCCCCAACCTTTCCATAGGGATCTTTATATCTTGCCCCCATCTATGCCTTCCCTTTTAACCTTCTTGTTCCTTATCCCTGGCTCTTTCTTTCCCTATCGTTTCCATGTTGCCCTCACCCTTCTTATTGCATTAGTGTTTCCTAGGTTCCCCTTCTTTCTTTTATTTTGTGTCATTTTAATGTTTCTTCTTTCAATACGTTTTTTCTTTATCCTTGCCCCAATTGTCATCTTCCTTATCATAACCAAGATCTTTTTATGAGAGATAAATTATAAAAATGTAAATAAAATAAAGCAACTACAAACCCATGAATCCAAGAGATGTGTAAATATCAAGATGACAAAATTGCATTAGGCCCAAAGAAAAGTTGTAGAATCTAATGATTTCTTAAAATGATGTAGAATTATCACAAGTCTAGAATGGAATGGATGCCAAATACAAGCTAGGTAG
>MU227733.1:72267-86311 GCA_018584345.1 Thuja plicata
TTAGGGCCTGAGAGTAGCCCTAAGAGGCTCAAGGGTGAGCCTAGAGAGTCCTGAATTGAATAGGATTCCTGGTGAGATTCCTAGAAGAGAGTAGGAATCTCAGAGAGTAAGGTGACCTCCCCATCAAGGATGTTTGTGAAATGCAATTCTCAACAATGAGGAAGCTCTCGATACCTTAATATGAGGGAAACCAAATGCAAAATGAACAACGGTAAAACAACATAAACAATAAATGGTGATGCCTTGATAACAAAAAATTTGACTCCAAGAATGATCATACTAAGGCACTGGACTAACACTTTTAGCTCCAAAATTCAGTGACATGGTACTCTCTGCATCTCATTTGCAGATATGTACTTTTATGTTAGATTCTAATTTTATAACTTTTTGTTTATGCCGATTAATCTCAAATGTGTATCATTATACCTAGCTCTTGCATCTTTAATTCAATCATACCAAAACACATCAAACAATAAAAGAGTAAATAATCACATGCAATATTGAACTCTCCTTTAGGATTGGAGTTGGACCTTACCAATTATCTCCTCCAATGAAAAGTGGAAATAGTGACTAGTTAAGTTCTTGGTTTACATTCCTGGGCTAAGACTTCGATTTCTATCATTTCACCCTATAATATTGTTCTTTGATTAGAACTATTTATTTACTTGTGTTCTCACACTTGATGTATGTGTTTATGACATATTTGTTGTGTTTTTCTTATATTTGTTTCACCTCCTATACTATTTTTTCCCACTTGGGATGTCCCTTTTTAATATAATATTTAGTTTGGCATGTTGCTTGCTCATATGCCATATTTAGCCTCTGTTAGATCTTTTTCTTGCAGAATCTTAATATAGCATTTATGCTTGACTCTATGATTCCCAACTATTGATTCAACCAAGCAAAAGTCTAATTGATGAGGATCAAATCCTCCTTCACTTTGAGCACCACAGACTCAGGCGGGTGTACCTCTTGTGATTTACTGCTTCACAGTAAACCTTCCAGTGGATTAGTGTCTAAAACATAGATATTCAATGTTCATACATGAAAAAATGTAAAGTAAAGATTTGGTTTAGTTTAAAGATTGACAGACAACCCTAACCCAGACCAGTGCCAAATCCTAGGGTACATAGTCAATAAGAATTCATCTCAACCATAACATATTAACGAAATTAACTGAAACCCAAAAAAGATGCCTTACAACTTACTCTCTGCAACTCAAATCTTAAATCATCATATTCATATATAAGTTTTGAATCCCCTGAAATATGCTCATAGGAATTACGCTCCCCTTAGAAGTAACCTGAAAACATATATCAAAACTTGTTTACAAGTCTATGAATTTAAAATGCCTTACAAACTAAATTCATAAGAATCCAAACATATATATGAAGACAATAAAAAATCAAGCAGGGATCCCAAAGATATTTCTATTCATCAAGATGACTTCAATACATTTTGTACTTTCTCAGACTGCTAAAACTAAAAAATAAAGTTTGGACCAAAACTGGCAATCCCGCCTTCATTGATCAAAAAATTGACCGACCCCCTTACAATGGAGAAGATAAAAGATATAGAGAAGGGGAAAAAGCAAATTTTCAACCCTAACTAACACCTATCTTCATCCAAAAAACATCTGCAAAATATCTGATCTCTCCAAAATCTGAAATTTGATCTGATTTCATTTAACAAACTCTACCCACTTGCCTCTGAAAAAACTCCCATGAAAGCACATTTCATTTTGAAATAATAAAATATTTCAAGAGACTATTAATGTTCAATGTTTAATCTACACATTATTCTTGTATTTTAACCTCTCCATTTTAATCATTTTTCATCTCTGCACAAATTTTGCCAAGACATTACTAGATTATGCCTTGTGTCACTTGTTGGTTCGTTCAAAACTCGAACTAGGCCTGCTTGGGTTCATCACAAGATTCAGAGATCAAGCCATCTCCTAATCTCTAAATCTCTGATCCTTGACTGTCATGATTGTAAGACTCAGCGACTATGCTATCTCCTGATCTCCGAATGCTTTCCCTAACCATAGTTATATTGGGAGATTGGGTGACTAATTGTTCTCCAAGTCTCTGAATGCTTCTGATGACCATGGTTTACTTGCGAGACTTGGTCACTACACAATCTCTAGATCTCGGGATGTTTCCTCTAACCACAGTTAGATCACAAGATTGCGCGACTAACCTTATCTCTGAATCTCCAGATGCTAGCCCCTTAACTGCCAGGCTCACGAGACTTGGCGACTAACCATTCTCTAGATCTTCAAATGCTTCTTCTAACCACAGTAATATCCAGAGATTCAACGACTAGCTATCTCTTGATCTCTAGACGTTAGCGCCTTAATCGCCAAGATCATGAGACTTGGCGACTAACTTTATTTATGGGTCTCTGAATGTTTCTGCTAACCACAGTTATATTGGGAGATTAGGTGACTAAATGTCTCTGTCTCTGGATCTCAAAATGTTTATGCTAATTGTGGTTATATTGGGAGATTGCGCGACTAACTTTCTCTGGATCTCAGAATGCTAGCGCCTCAACTATCAGGATTCTGATATTGGGCGACCAAGCCATCTCCTGATCTCCAGATGCTTATGTCTTAACCACCACGATTATGAGATTGCACGACTGACCGCTTTCTGACTGCCTCTCCATATCTCAGAATGCTTCCTCTTCTCCCACATCACCGCTATCTCATTTGCGCGGGCCTCACCAAAAACTTGTTCATTGTCGAAGTCACAAACTGTCTAGGCACGTCCACCAAGGCACCTCCTGCACGCGGGCACCAAGAGAGCTCCTACTTTTCACTTCATATTAACATGTATGCGTTTTACCTTTTAAACACTTGAGAACTCCACTACACCACCAATGTGGGATAATTCCCAAAGCATGGTTTTAAAGTCTTTTTCTTATGCGCCCAAAAACTTATTCTCACTTAACTCCTCTGGCCAAGCACATTTTCACCTCCGAGCATGCGCACTCAAAGGCTCTCTTGTCTTTCACTTCACATAAGATGCCAAGCATTTTAATATATAAATGTTGAATATTTCATTTGTCCCACCAATGTGGGATAATTGTTTTGAGTTTTGTTTCGAACTTCACCTTATTGTGCATCAAAATTTATTTTACCCCGACCATGTCGAGGGAACCCACAATTACCCCAAGCATGCGCAGGCCAAGAGCTCTCTAACTCTTACTTCAAATTACATTGTGTGTGTTTTCATATATAAACACCTTTAAAAGAAACTCCCCAGTGCATGTGGGATATAGCCATAAATCTATTTTTTTAAAAACTTGCTCTACAACTCTATCTTTGCCTCCATTCATTGCCTCCCTTTCAACCACGTGCAACATCCTCTTCAAATACCATGCACAACCCCTTCCAATCACATGTGCATCATACTCTTTGCATGTCCATGTATTGCCTCTTATAGCACCTCCTGTGCATCATCCTCCTTCTCATCCATGCACAGGTTCTTGGTTCCTTGTCATGTGTAGGCTCTCAAACATTTTGTTAAGCAGTTCACGTGCCTTGTTCATGGCTCCATCATTGCGAAAGGCAGGGAGATGTTGATGGGGTTGTGGAATATGGCATTAACACCTACCAATGCATTTTTCTTAAAGTTTTCAAAGTGTTTCAAATGCTCCCTCTGAACATTTCTATGTGCAGGCCTCCTTCTCTCCAAACACGTGCAACTTCCATTCTTAACACCATGCGCAGCCTGGGAGTGTTGGCAAAGGTTGTAAAATTTAGCACTAAAACTGCCAATTTGCATTTAGCTGGAAGTCTCTAAAATATTTTCCTTATTTATACTATACTCATTTCATTTGCTTGAAAACTAATGAAGCTTGTTGCTAATCACACACATTGTCTATGATTCCACATTTTGCATTGCTTTCGCAGGGAGATTAAAAGAACCTAGTGTGTCTCTGGCCAAGGAATCAGCTCCACACTGAAGTACAACTACCTCAGGATCATAGATATTCATCACTTGATCTCGAGCTCCCAAATTCATGCACTAACAGTAAGACACAAATTAAAGTTGAAACACTCCCTGATTGGGAAATATTTGTAATTGATTCAAAAGATTAAAACCTCCTTTAAGAAAAACCTTTTCAAAGAAACCTTTTGTATAACCTTTGCAAGCACTGTATTTCTGGGGGTCACAACCCATTTAGGTACCTTATCTAGTAGCTCATGACTTAATTTTGATCTCCCATGCCCCATACAAATTTCATTTGAACTTGACTTCTGAAACTTCTATCTTGAGACCAAAACATGTTGAGCGGCAATGGAAAATACTTTGGAAAACTAATTGGACCACCACCTTGATCCACTCAAATTGGAAGGTAGGCTGGCTCCTGACATGGGAACGTAACTGCTAGAAGGATTTGCCTGATGAAAATAGGGCTATGAACTTTTAATGTCCAAAGATGACCATTTATTCTCTTTGTAACCAAGTATACCAACCCATGTATAAATCCTTCCCAAGATGTGATTTGAACAAATGCCAAATCTAACCTCAGGAATCTGACACTTTGCATACTTATTTACTCAAGCACGATGAGAATGTGTATTGAAAGATTTTGTCCGATTCACAAATGAGTGCAAGATATCCCTGATCAAGAATGACCATTCTGAAACTCTCTAAAATGGAGCTGTGAAAACATAGGAAATTGACTTTAGATTTACCTTGGCACAATAATCAAACCATGTCTTGAGATCCTGTCACTTGCCCAAAATGACTTTATCTAATTTAATTCCATGTGCAAGATATAACTGATCAAACTTGGCAATTCTGAAACACTTGTGCAAATGCATATGTAAAAATAGCCTAAACTGCATTTGGATTCCTCTTGTAAAAAATAAGAAATCAACTCCTGGACCCTTGAAACTCTCCAAGTTGGTATACCTTCATACATAGAATGTAGAGAACCAAGTCACTCATCATGAACATCAATTTGCATCAAGATATTAATATGCAAAGTTAGCCTCCTAGAAAACTTTACTGTTGCATCCACTGAAAACTGAATAAACTCCTGATTGGATTTAGCTTAACAAATCAATCAAGTGAACCCCTTATGGTCTAAAGGTATAAAACTTGATTCATTTTAATATAAGGAATATGAGGCTTCAACTAGATTTCTCAAATGGTTAATTGGTCGATGGTCATTAATCTTCAAATTCAACCCTTTAATAAATTTCTGAACTCAAACACACTGAAATTCCAAAAATTGGATTTGGAAAGGGTTGGGCAAAGTGGACCAATGGATTGACCATGATCTAAAACTCTTCAGGTAGGTTCATTTCCATGTTCAAAATGTACAGGAACACTCAAATCCTTAAGACCTTCAACTAGGTGTAACTTGTAAGGCCCCAAAGTAGGTTACTTTATAATTTTGCATTTCACACTTAGATAATCTAAATAAATTGTAAACAGAATGGCTTTGGAAAACTTGTCATATGAACTCACATGAATTTGAAAATGGACATGGAGACTCACTTTCATTCCTACAACACACTGGAACAATCCTTTTGTTATGAAAATTAATCTGGCCAAAGACACAAACCTCCAAACTGGGTTACTCGATAAAGTTTGGAAATGTGTAAAGTGCAAATTTAAGAAAACATCTCCAAACAGCTGTCTCAAAAACATGTCCAAATTGAATTCTGAGAGCTGAAACCCACTATAAATACTTCGTGAAAGGTGATGAACACAATCTCCAAGTGGTTTCTCATGAAAATCTTAGGGTCTCTTTTTATATGCACTCAAAGTAGGCCTTCTCCATAAGTTTTTAGGGGCGCTGACTTTTGCCTTAGAGAAACTTTCAACTTAGTCACCCAAAATTTATCCAAATTTTTAGAGTTCCAACAGTGGATCTGATTGGGGACGCATTCCCCCAGTGGGCATGCAGAGGACTTAGAATCTCGTGGTAGAGCAGACCATTCAAAAAAAAATAGACTGACTCTCTTCTCCTCAAAAACTGGGATCCTTATTGAATACCAAACAAGACACACAGCTGAAAGCAAAGCAAATGTACAAATATACAAATTATTCACAAATGGCCCAAAGCCCCAAAACTGAAATCAACCCTTACCTCTATCAAACATCTGATTTTCATCGCCATAGATCAAAGGTAAGCTGAAACCGTTGCCTCTGGCAGCATGATCAAAGACACTACCATATATCTTCAACATATCACATAAAATGTAATCAACATACTCACCACCAACTGGCAACACCAAGTCATCAAACCGCCATAAATGTTGATCATTGTGTGACACCAAATTATCACACCCTTTACTATCATTGACTTGCTGAAAAGAGAAATATTCCAACTCATTCACATAGTTGGAATCAAACACATTATGAATACTAGTTTGCACCAAAGAATAAGTCTCTTTTATAACAACACTTCGCAAACTAGGATGGAACATTTCTAAATAAAAATTTAACTGCATAATACTGTAGATAGCTTGTTGATCACAACTTCTATCAGCATCTTCTAAACATGAAAATGTATTGTCAATCAATGGATCGATTATCATTTGCAAATCTGAGAAAACACATTCAGATTTATCACTCTCTTCAGCATCATGGTCCATATAAGAACCCTTCACACTAAGCTCATCAAAATTTGAATCCATATCAACATATGAATCTTCATACTCATCATATATGCCACTATCATATTCTTTACATTCATATGCATTATCATATAGCAAAGTATCCAATCCAAGTACATGAAAAGAATCAACACCACGTGTATCATACCTCACACCCTCACTAATATCATCACTATCAAAACATATATCTATTGGGCATGAAATCCTAGAGTCACATTTAGAGGCATACCTCTGAAAAATCAGCAGCTAAGAGTTTTGAAATTTTCTCACTGCTTAGTGGGCATTGGACTTCATGTTCACCTTCTTTGGCCTCTTTCTCGATGCTGCAAATATCTTCCCCATTGGAAACAAGGTTCGAGACCTCTTGGGTCATGTCATTAGTGAAAAGGAATCACCATAGAAACTTTCATCTGCATCGTAATCATCCTCTTGTTGTTCACACAAAACTTCTTTAAACTGAAACAAGAAATCTGCATTATTATGCTAAGAAGAAGAAAAATCTATAGACTTAATGGAAATATTTCCAACTATAAATTCATCTTCATCATCTTATTTTTTATTGAGTTCATTGTCAACATCATAGTCATTATCACCAGCATAATCAGATTCATCATCATCGTCATCATAACTAGATTCATATTTTTCAATCGAATCTATCCATTCTTTAACGCGTTCAATTTCTTCTTCTCTAAGAGATGTAGGCCAACTGACTGACTCAGGAACACAAAGTTCTAAAAACAAATCAATCCATGCTAATTTTGGAAACTCAATGTCCGCTATAAGCTCATCAACTACATTACAAAACCTTTCATAAAAATGTTTACTGATTATTTCTTCCTTTCTCCTATCCTTAAGCTTAAAATCAATGGGGCCTTCTTTTGGATGCTTTGTCTTCTCAATGCACTATCTCTATTAAATTTCTCAAGATCTGCCTAATAAATTTTAGATCTAGAAAACATATCTTGATCTATTAAAGTCAGAAGCTCCATTTGAACCACTCACTTAACAACACATCTTATTCTGTCACAAAAACTTCTATCCAATTTTATGCAATCATTAACTTCACATAACAACATACTTCTCATTTGATAAATGAACTTTTAAAAATAGGAAGTATGATAAACTTCAAATCTACATGCCTTTGTTTAGTGACTTCTTCACCTTATAAGGGACTTTTCTTTCTTATAAAACATGAGGATTACCTAGACAAGAATTGCAGCTGGTGCTCTTATTTCTTTTTTACTAGAAACATGGCAAGTCTAGAGCCTCATTTGTAGCTCCATTGGGTTCTTTTCACATAGAGTCACCACCTCCTTGCAGAGGAAAAACTTCAAACAGAAAAAGCCATTTGGAAGTTACATTCAATTCTGGGTTTGTTCCAACCAGCAAAGCCACACAATCTTCTTTATACTCGCTGCAAATAAAAACACTTTCCAGGTTGTCCTTACTCAGAGATCTGAAACAAATTTTAGATTCTATTTCTTCGCTCTTTCTTACAATCAGATTCTGGGGTTGATTCAGCAAAGCAAGGAAACAACTATCTTAAACTTGTTGATCTTTACATTGAAACTTACTGATGGTTACACAATTTTGTACTGGTACAATAACAACCAGGATTCATAGTGTCACCACCTAGACAAATCTGGGATAAAATATAACAATGATACTGGGATTTGATATGAACTTTAGAACACTAGAGATTCCTTTAAAACTTCAACAAGATTTTTTACATCTCTCCCTAGAGGACTCGCCATTTTGTTAGAGATTTTTCTTGCAAAATCTTAATATAGCATTTATGCTTGACTCTATGATTCCCAACTCTTGATTCAACCAAGCAAAAGTCTAATTGATGAGGATCAAATCCTCCTTCACTTTGAGCTCCACAGACTTAGGCAGGAGTACCTGTTGTGATTTACTGCTTCACAGTAAATCTTCTAGTGGATTAATGTCTTAAACACAGATATTTAATGTTCATACATGAAAAACTGTAAATTAAAGATTTGGTTTAGTTTAAAGATTGACAGGCAACCCTAACCCAGACCAGTACCAAATCCTAGGGTACAGAGTCAATAAGAATGCATCTCAACCATAACAGATTAATGAAACTAACTAAAATCTGAACAAGATGCCTTACAACTTACTCTCTGCAACTCAAATCTTAAATTCAGATTCATATATAAGTTCTAAATCCCCTGAAATATGCTCATAGGAATTACGCTCCCCTTAGAAGTAACCTGAAAACATATATCAAAACTTGCCTTACAAGTCTATGTATTTAAAATGCCTTAGAAACTAAACTCATAAGAATCCAAATATATATATGAAGATAATAAAAAATCAAGCAAGGCTCACAAAGATATTTCTATTCATCAAGATGACTTCAATACATTTTGTACTTTCTCAGACTGCTAAAACTCAAAAACAAAGTCTGGACCAAAACTGACAATCCTACCTTGATTGGTCAAAAAATTGATAAACCCCCTTACAATGGAGAAGAAAGAAGATATAGAGAAGGGGAAAAACAATTTTTCAACCCTAACTGACACCTATATTCATCCAAAAAACATCTGTAAAATATTTGATCTCTCCAAAATCTGAAATTTGATCTGATTTCATTTAACAAACTCTACCCACTTGCCTCTGAAAAAACTCCCGTAAAATCACATTTCATTTTGAAATAATAAAAGATTTCAAGAGACTATTAATGTTCAATTTATAATCTGCATATTATTCTTGTATTTCAACCTCTGCATTTTAATCATTTTTCTTCTCTGCACAAATTCTGCCCAGACATCACCAGATTCTGCCATGTGTCACTTGGTGGTTTGTTCTAAACTCCAACTGGGCCTACCTGGGTTCATCACGAGATTCAAAGATCAAGCCATCTCCTAATATCTAAATTTTTGCTCCTTGACTATCATGATTATGAGACTCAGCGACTGGGCTATCTCCTAATCTTTGAATGATTTCCCTAACCACTATTATATTGGGAGATTGGGTGACTAACTATTCTCCAAGTCTTTGAATGCTTCTATTGACCATGGTTTACTTGCGAGACTTGGTGACTACACAATCTCTATGTCTCAGAATGTTTTCTCTAGCCACTGTTAGATCATGAGATTGGGGGACTAACCTTATCTCTAAATCTCTAGATGCTAGCCCCTTAAATGTCAAGCTCACGAGACTTGGCGACTAACCATTCTCCAGATCTCTGAATGCTTCTTCTAACCATATTTATATCCTGAGATTCGGCGAATGGCTATCTCTTGATCTCCGGATGTTAGCGAATTAACTGCTAGGATCAGGAGACTTCACGACTAACTTAACCTCTAGGTCTCTGAATGTTTCTATTGACCATGGTTATATTGGGAGATTGGGCGACTAACTATCTCTGTCTCTGTCTCTGGATCTCGGAATGTTTCTGGTGACTGCGGTTATATTGGGAGATTGAGCGAATAAATTTCTATGGATCTCAGAATGCTAGCACCTTGACTATTATGATTCCAAGATTGGGTGACCAAGCCATCTCCCAAACTTCAAATTCTTCTAGCTTAACTACCATGATTATGAGATTGCACAACTGGTCACTTTCTGACCTCCTCTCCAGATCTCGAAACGCTTCCTCTTCTACAACGTCACCACTATCTCATCTGCGTAGGCCCCACTAAAAACATGTTCGTCGTCAAAGTCACCAGCTGCCTAGGCACGTCTACTGAGGTACATCCTGGGCGCATGCACCAAGAGAGCTCCTGCTCTTCACTTCATATTAACATGTATGCATTTTACCTTTCAAACACTTTAGAACCTTTAAAATAAAATCCCCAGTGCATGTGGGATATAGCCATAAATCTATTTTTTTAACGTGCTCTGCAGCTCTATCTTTGCCTCCATTTGTTGCCTCCCTTTCAACCACACTCAACATTCTCTTCAACAACCATGCGCAACCCCTAGCAATCACGTGTGCAATATTCTCTTTGCATTTCCACGCACTTCCTCTTATAGCACCTCTTGTGCAACATCCTCCTTCTCATCCACGCGCAGGTTCTTGGTTCCTTATCATGCGTAGGCTCTCAAACATTTTTTTAAGCATTTCACGTGCCTTGTTCATGGCTCCATCGTTGTGCGCGGGCAGGGAGATGTTGGCGAGGTTGTAGAATATGGTATTAACACCTGCCAATGGATTTTTCTTAAAATTTGAAAAGTGTTTCAAATGCTCCCTCCAAACATTTACATGCGTAGGCCTCCTCTCCAAACACGCGCAACTTCCATTAAACATATGTAGCTTCCATTCTTAACACCATGCGTAGCCTGGGACTATTGGAAAAGGTTGTAAAATTTAGCACTAAAGCTGCCAATTTGTATTTACCTGCAAGTCTCTAAAGTCTTTTCCTTATTTATATTATACGCATTTCATTTGCTTGAAAAATACTCAATCATGTTGCTAAGCACACGCCTTGTCTATTCTCTCAGTAACCAAGTATACCAACCCATGTATAAATCTTTCCCAGAATGTGATTTGAACAAATGCCAAATCTAACCTCAAGAATATGACACTTTGCATACTTATTTACTCAAACACGATGAGAATGTGCATTGAAAGATTTTGTCTGATTCACAAATGGGTGCAAGATATCCTTGATCAAGAATGACCATTATGAAACTCTCTAAAATGGAGCTATGAAAACACAGGAAACTGACTTCAAATTTACCTTGGCACAAAAATCAAACCATGTCTTGAGAACCTATCACTTGGCCAACAAATTCATTCATCTATAATGAGCACGCATGCAAAAGTACTTTACCTGAATTAACTCCATGTGAAAGATATAACTGATCAAACTTGGTAATTCTGAAACACTTGTGCAAATGCAGATATAAAAATAGCCTAAATTACATTTGGATTCCTCTTGTGAAAAATAGCAAATCAACTCCTTGACCCTTGAAACTCTCCAAGTTGGTATACCTTCATACATAGAATTCAGAGAACCAACTCACTCATCATGACCATCAATTTGCATCAAGATATTAATATGCAAAGTCAGCCTCCTGGAAAACTTTATTGTTGCATCCACTGAAAACTGAATAAACTCCTGATTGGATTTAGCTTCACAAATCAATCAAGTGAACCCCTTATGGTCTAAAACTTGATTCATTTTCACATAAGAAATACGAGGCTTCAACAAGATTTCTCAAATGATCAATTGGTCAACCGTCATTAATCTTCAAAGTCAGCCCTTTAATAACTTTCTAAACTCAAACACAGTGACATTCTAGAAATTGGATTTGGAAAGGGTTGGGCAAAGTGGTCAAATGGATTGACCATGATCTAAAACTCTTCAGGAAGGTTCATTTCCATGTTCAAAATGTAGGGAAACACTCAAATCCTTAAGAGATTCAAATAGGTGCAACTTGTAAGGCCCCAAAGTAGGGTACTTAATAATTCTTCATTTCACAGTTTTAGAAAATTTGAATAAATTGTAAACAGAATGGCATTGGAAAACCCGTCATATGAGCTCACATGATCGGAAAATGGACATGGAGACTCACTTTCGTGCCTACAAAACACTGGAAAAATCCTTTTGTTATGAAAATTAATTTGGCCAAAGACACAAACCTCCAAAGTGGGTTACTTAGTAAAGTATGGAAATGTGTAAAGTGAAAATTTAAGAAAACATCTCCAAACAAATGTCTCAGAAACATGTCCAAATTTAATTCTGAGAGCTGAAACCCACTATAAATACTCCGTGAAAGGTGATGAACACAATCTCCAAGTGGTTTCTCATGAAAATCTCGGGGTCTCTTTTTATATGCACTCAAAGTAGGCCTTCTCCGTAAGTTTTTAGGGGCACTGACTTTTACTTTAGAGAAATTTTCAACTTAGGCACCCAAGATTTATGCAAATTTTTAGAGTTCCAACAACTTCTATGCCAATTTCTTATATGTTCATATGTTTTGTATATTTTCTCATGTCCATGTCTACCACTTTGGTTTCTACTTACTTCTTTTCTAGATGCTTTTAATTGATAATGGATTTCCCTCTATGATTGATTTATAGGTGATATCCTCTTATACATAAGCCAAGTACAATTTGAAAGTTTTAACACAAGAGTCAACACATACCTATTGGTTGAAAATAAATCTACTCATACATCACAATTTGAATTTTGAATAAAAGAGTCAAATCCATATTGCATTATTTTGCATGAGTCATTTCTGTAAAGGGGGAAATAGGGGATAAGGAGACATGTTATTAATTGTTGTTTGATTTTCTTAGAGTGTATTGAGTTCCTTAACCCTACTTTACACTCAAATTAATTTGATTGATTGTATATTGCAATTGTGATTAGGGAGAAGATAAGATGTTCCACCTTTATCCCCAAATGCACAAATGAAAGATCCGAGTTGATCAACCCAAAAGAGGGATTAATGCACAAATGAATCAACCATTCGGAAAAGAGAACAAAGAGGGAGATCTTAAATTAGGTTATTTGAATGTATAGATATGATATATGACAGTAATTGAAGAAATAGGAGAAATGTACTAACCTTAAAGAATTGCATATCAAAGAATGTTGTTTTCTGAGGTCTGTAGACTGTTTCTGGAAAAAATAAAGTATGATCCAGAACCGAAATGTAGAGACAAACAAAACCCAAAAATCCTTTTCCGTTCTAATGTCGTCTTATGAAAAAGGTTGACCTTGACCCATAAATGTCAATCCTAACACAATAATGTCAACCCTGACCTGCACAGGTCCGACAGAGAATCTGTTCGCGGAGCCCTACAGAAAGCTTAACAGGGTTGATGACATTATTTTGCCATTAGTATACTTAGAGGAAAAACACAAACAAAAATCATTACCGATAGACAACAAGCATCACTGGCGGAACACAAGCAGTACCGGTGAAATGCAAGCATACCCAACAGCACAAAGAATTTTGAGAAAAATGCTAAGTATAAATGTGACAAGCTTCACCGGCGAACACAAGCTTCACTGGCGAACACAAGCATTACCAAAAACATAATTTTCAGAATCAACCCAACAGGAACAGACAAGCATACCCGACGACATGTTCAAGAAGGAACACCGACGATCAAGAAAACCAACCATCAGAACCGACAGACAGATCAAGAACCCACAAATTGTGGATCTGAGTTTTACACATCGATTAAAGCAATGTAAATCTATTTATAGAGTTTTATTTTTTTTTTAAATCATATTAGATGGTCATGCATGCTTTATGTAAATGCTTTAAAGCATCCTAACGGATCAAAGGCATATCTAACTACAGATCAAGATCAAGTTGTATATCTTGAATCTAGAGTTAATGTGTAAATGCATGAATCAAGAATTGAGCCTAGATTAGTATAAATAGATGTTCGTACTCAATTGTGAGTACATG
>MU227733.1:115089-130641 GCA_018584345.1 Thuja plicata
ACTTTATCATCTCACATGGATTGAGAGGAATTGCATCTCCACCATTGATCAAATTCTTTTGCCTCTTAATCTCAACCACTCATTCCTTGGAATCTCTTATAAAAGGGATAGCTCCCTTTGCTCATGGCTAGATTGGCTAGCCTTGATAGATTTTGGAGAGACATGCTAGTGGTAGATAACAAGAAGACTTGGAGTAGAGTTATAATGTTATTTTGATCCTAGATTTCATAGTGCATTCATAATTTATTTACTCTCATGCTACTTTCTTGCATTTCTTGCATTATTAGCTTCATTTCTTAGCTTAGTGGCATTCTAGTTCTCATCTCATAGCTTAATCTAGATGCATTGTTCTTTCCATTTCTAGTTTAAATCTTACATTCTAGTTTCATCTACCATAGTTACTATGCATCTCATTTGATAGTCCATGCACTCTCATTTTCAAGCTTTCAAGATCAAAGCATGCAAGTCTATGCATCTTGCTCCATATTGCATTGAATCTTCCATTTTGGAGCAGTCAATTCATTCATCTCTCTATGTCTAATCTGATGGACAAACATGAGAATCACACTCGCTTCAACTAGGAAGCAATAAGCCAATTTCTAAGGGTTTGATCATGCTTTGAATCTTATGTTTTGCTAACCCCTTTTGATGCAATGGTTTATTGAAGTGTTTGGTTGCAGATTCTAGTTGCACATTTTACCACACGCAGAAACTAATAGCCAAGAGGAGTTCATAACATTTACTAAAGCAGGCAAAACATCACCACCTACAAAGAGAAGGGTGGGTTCCAAAGGAGGAGCAATATGGGTAACAAAGTGCTATAAGGAGAGAGGGGGCCTCTATCACATCAACAAGTAGAGGCACACAATCCTCTAATGTGAATTGTCATTAGCTACATCCATAATAGGGTGTTTGTGAAATGCAATCCTCAACCAAGAGGAAGCTCTTGAGACCTTAATCTGAGGGAAACCAAATGTAAAATGAACTATGGTAAAACATCGACAATAAATGGGATGCTTTCATAACAAAAAATTTGACTCTGAGAATGATCATCCTAAGGCACTTGATTGACACTTTTAGCTTCAAAATTCATTAACATGGTACTCTCTGCATCTCATTTGTAAATATGTACTTTTGTATTAAATTCCAAATTTATATCTTTTTGTTTATGTTGAATAATCTTAATTTTGAATCATTTTACCTAGCTCTTGGATCTTTAATTCAATCATACCATAACACATCAAACAATAAAAGATTAAATAATCACATATAATATCTAACTCTCCTTTAAAATTGAAGTTGGATCTTATTTCTTATCTCCTCCAATGAAAATTGGAAATAGTGACTAGTTAAGTTATTATTTTACATTCCTAGGCTATGAATCCTATTTCCTGCATTTCACCCTCTAATATTGTTCTTTATTTATAACTCTTTATTTGATTGTGTTCTCACACTTGAGGTATGCGTTTATGACACATTCATTGTGTTTTTCTTATCTTTATTTTACCTTCTATACTATTATTTTTTCCCCACTTGGGACATGTACCTTTTTTGTATACTATTTAGTTTGGTATGTACGGTTGCTCATGTGTCATGTTTAGCTTCTATGCCAATTTCTTCTATTTTCATATGTTTTGTATGTTTGCTCATGTCCATGTCTACCACTTTGGTTTTTACTTATCTCTTGTCTATGGGATTTTATGATCTTATGCCACAATATTCATAATACTTCTATGTTCCGATATGAAATAATCATTATCTTTATTATATTTATGTATGTGTCACGATCTCATGTCTATGATCCTTATAATGTCTACATCTTATAATCATATGATCCATATTATTCAACTATATCTTAGGATCATATATTTATGATCTTTATCATGTGGATAATTTTATGCTCTATAGCCTTTATCATGCTTATGCCTTATTAATCCCTATTGTATGACCCTTGTCATGGTTAGATGCTATACTAACATGTTATGACTATTGGCATGCCTAGAACCTTTTCTCATATGCTATTACCAATATCATACTCACATCTATTAGATCCTATTAGTGCCTAAATATTCATAATATATCCTTTAGGGCTATCATTATCCCATCATTTCATCACACATTCTTAACTCATATCTCCTAATCATTTTATTGCATGAGTGTCATCCAATGATACCTTCTACAATATTCCATGTTTTATCGTGCATATTTTATCATCTACCTATGTTGCAAAAAACTTCACTACACGTGTTCTCACTATTTATCTCCAACTTATGTGTTTATGTAGTGTCATAATTTTCACCATGTGCATTTATGACACTTGACCATTAAGCCTAGTGCATTTATGATAAAAATTCATCATTGAATATTCATATTTCGACATCATGAATTTTGAAAACAAGGCATTCATGACCCCTAGCCCAAATTTCAAATAAATTTGGTTGGATGATAGTGCGACGTGTAGACGTTTGTGCAACATAAATTCATCCTAGAAAGTGTTAGAGTAAAAAGCTATTTTCACTTAATAATTAAATCATTATTGATTTAATTATTAAGTCACATTTTTATCTCTAATTCACTTAAGCTAAACTTAAGGCATGCAATAATTAATTCTTTATTAATTATTCATGCAACCTAGGTTTCTTCACCCTTCTTAGGGTTTTGATCTCCTTTGTTAGGATTGATCAATTTTTAATTATTAATTCTTTTGTAATTCCAATTCCATTATTATTGAATCAATTGAGAATGTTTCCTCTTTCACATATCTATTGTTTCTGGCCTCCATAGCTTTTGCTTCACTCTTTTTGTGACAGGTGTTTGCATGCAGGCGATTCTTGAGAGCTGTAGGGTTGATAATTTTTCAACAACTCCAATATGGTATCAGAGCTCCAGATCTTCATGCCCCTATTCTTTTCATGAGAGATTTGGCCTTATTCTTTAGAGCTATTTTTTTTAGAGGTTTTCTGTGAAAATATATGTTCGTACAGTGTCCGTACACGACTGTCAATCTCGCCTGTGCCTGAGATAACTAGTTTGACAGAGACTTCAACTAAACATATGTTAACATCAATGACAAAACATGAATGCCAACAAATCCAACATAAGCCAATTCCAACATCTCCAACATCCATTGTTTGAGCTTGAGCTTGTGCTTGTTGAGCGTTCTACACACCAAATAATATTTACAACAAAGTTCACAATTAAAGTAAGAGAGGTCCTAAAAAGAACATACAAGTTTAAATCAATTGAGAGAGAGAGAGAGAGAGAGAGAGAGAGAGAGAGAGAGAGAGAGAGAGAGAGAGAGAGAGAGAGAGAGAGAGAGAGAGAGAGAGAGAGAGATCTTATGTATTTTTTTATTACAATTATTCATTTTAAGTTCTATTTTAGTCAATAGATTCTTCGTGAAGTTGAATGATCCTGAATAAGATCATCAAAGATCAAGTTTTGTTGAATGTAAGGTCTTGAAACCATAAGAGATGAGGAGGGATTGTGTTAGACAAATTTGATAAAACAGATACTCCTTAATCTCTGACTCTTGATTGAAGAAATTTCAACATAAGACTAATGCTCTTGTAAATGATATAAAATCCTCTATCAAAAACACATACTCTCTAAAATATTATATCCTATCATTTAAAAAATATAATATTTATAATAATCATATATAAATATAGGAGGAAACACAAGAAAACATAATGGAAAAGGAAAAAAATCATGGAGGTAGCATGTAATGATAGCGTGTTTTAATAGTCGTGCATTACATTTTGCAAATTAAAAGTCCACTAGAAAATCATCTATGAGCCAATAGTTGCCCATTTTTTGCAAAAAAAAAATATAGCAATTAGATCAATTAGGCAAGTTCATTGGTACTAATAGTGCATCATTATTGGAGCATTTATGTAAAAACTATTGGATCAATTGTGCAAACTTTTTGGTTATCTAAGCGAATGGCTAATGGCGCAAAGGGACTATGTATTGGGCAACAGTTTGAAATGGGCAATTTTTGACACTTAGACGCTTAATGAATTCTACATGAGGTTAATACTTATAAGCCAGCAAATATTTTTAAAGTAACTAACTCACATACTAAGACAACTAAAAAATATCTTCAAAATCCAATGTATAATTTAGGGTGTGCAGATGCGCCAAGTTAGCTATAACGACTTCTGGAACCCTTCCCCAAACCACCAACTAAACTCACAACAAAATGAGAAAAAAATATTTTTAAAAAAATTGAAATGTTTAAAAACACACTATTTTTTCCTCTAATTTTTTATGGTTTTACAACAATAGAGATGCAGATCATGAAGATAAATTGCTAAAATTTTAATTAAAAACTGTTGTATTTTGCACAATATGAAAATCGTAATATAGTTAATTTTGTCGTGAGGTTAGGCGTGTCCTTCCCCATGCTACTTAAGATACTTGTTATTAGTTTTTGTGGTGCTATAACTCCAGTTTGTTGGCAGCTTCGTACCAATCAAAGGGCCTCACGGCTGTGTCTATGCAGCACAATATTTGCACCTTAGTGAACAAAATATGTCGTTAGCAAAAATGTGTTAGTCTATTATAATTGTTAACAAATTACTAACACATGTTAATATAATAGACTAAGATACATGTTGCTAACACATTTTGTTAATAACATATTTTGTTTCAATAAATAAATACAGCCCAAATTCTTCTTATATTTTAGTCATCAAATATGATAGCCATTTGGCCCGACATATCGATCTTGAACTTGGAGTGACCCATTAACGGCACCGACAAATAAGAAAATGGACACAACTCCCCAAACAAAATGGGTACTCATCCGTATTACGCTTGGCACTGCTGCGATGGTTAGTCAATCAGGCCTTACAGGGCTCTTTTAAACCACACTTTTGGCTCCTGCAAGTTTAAAAACATCCAAAATAGTACTGATATGGGTATTTAAATCAAATCACAACTTTAGGTTACTATGGGTAGTACTTGTAGGGCATTATATACCTCCACATTTCGATATAAATTGTACAACCTGCCAGCGTCCAGAGTGAGCAGAAAAGCGTTGAAAATTGGAAGCCATTAGTTAATGAGTTGTTTTGTCGCCCATAAATGGTGGATAGACCGTGCATCAGCACATCTTGTGTGACAGAAAAATGCCCTAAATGTGTACTGTGATAACCGAGACATGACACACTGTTCCCCAAATGGCAAATGGAGGATTTGAAGTTTCGTCAGAGTGGCATGTGCATCTGTATGTAGTAATGGGTAAACGCCGGGTGCTGATGTAATTGGTGTAATTAGATATATCATCTCCCGACTGCCGGTCAAGGAACCAAAATGCACGTATTTATGGAATCCATGGATCGGCTGAGATCTTACTTTTAAATATTTTCGGCTCGACTATCTTGGCCCTCAAAAAGGGTTAAATTTGCTGTAGTAATTCTAAGTTATGCAACTTGTTTAAAAATTTTGTTTCTTTCGATTTAAAAAAAATTATATGTGGTGGACATAGGTAAATATGTTTATTTGATCATAGGCCGTCCTAACAATTGTTGGGCGGGTATTTTTTCGAACCATCTATTGTCTGCCAGCTAGTAAGAGCATTTTCTTCTGTGTTCTCTTGGGGACTCTAAGTGCAAACTAGAGGGATGATGAGTAGCATACAAGGATACTTGTTAGTGCCCGGCTAACTAGAGGTTCACATAGGAGAGGAAGAATGTAAAGGTTGAGTAGGGTTAGTAGATTCCTTCGGGTTCTGAAGCACACGGTCATGAGAGAAAGACCCACAGTCTTCAAGAATTTCCCATCAAGAAGAGTATTGGCATCCATGTTGATGCCCATGAGGAAATGTGGACTTAAGAGGAACCCAACCAATAATGCAAGGAATGTTGCCCCAATGGTCCAACAACTCCTAAGCATGGGTAACCTCAAGTGCAACTTTGTTATCTTGCACTTCAATCTATATAAGAACATTAGAACAAATCATGACTTTAGAGTATAAAGAGAAATATTTTTTTAGCTAGTGTGTGATTAATAAAGCAACATTTTCATCCTTCCAAATGTTTTGAAAGAATTTCTACCTTGAGAGTGCATCATATTTGGGAAAACTTGTGAGGAAGGCAAAGACTAATCTCCAAGAACTATCATATGCTAAGAAAATGAGGTCAAACTAAAATGCTTGAAAAAACCATGAACTAGCTATAACATTCTATAGCTCAGGGATAGAACCAAAATATGTGCTTGAGGGACTCAATTTGACCATATAATGAGTAAATCGGAGTGGGAGATGTCCATACAAGTGGGATAATTCACCCACTAGAAGACCTTGATATAGAAAACACCAAGCAAAGTGATTGATTTTAGGCTCAAGCATAGTATCCAAAATCCCATGAAATCTTTTTCTCTGCACCCCCATGGAGGATTATAATTGCCAAAGTAAATTAAGTTGTCCAACCATATGTAACTATAAAGATAGCTAAGAATAGCCCTTGAAGGGCATGTAGCTCAACAAGGAGTGTCAAGAAACCATCTCTAGTCCTTCAACCACGGATTGAAATAATACACCCCTAGCTTGTGTAACAACTACAAAGGGATGGAATCAACAATTGTCTAGTAAGTTTTCTAGTCCTAATTTAAGAGTTTGTGTTTGTGAGCTTATTATCCAATCAAGGAAGGAAATTATTAGAGGTTGGATGTATAAAATTTGGCAATGTTTTGACTCCTCGACTATAAAATAACAGAGCCTAGGTCTAAGGTATGAGAGCTAGCGACCACCAAATGGAGTATAGGATGATGGAGAGACCATTGAAAAAATGATCTCTCACCTAGTGAAGTTGGGGCTTCCTAAGCTTTATAGATGCTTTTAAGCCTTGAATCTATGTCAAGAGGAAAATCCAAAGCATGAAAAAACAAACATCAACACAAATCAAGATCAAATTATCCAAACACTACATACCTATAGTCAGGAAATTAAAGCTAATCAAATATTTGATCAAAAAAATTACTGAAGCTAATCTAATATTTGATCAAAGATCCTATCTATGACCAAGAAACCATGATGATCCCCTCATCCACCTCTATCACATTCATGATTGCAAAAATAAAGATGGTCTCATCCATTCTCCAACAATCTCTATTTCAACCCAATATGATATTCATCCTTTGGGCACATAGATGATCAAATAAATGACATGGTACACATCAAACATGTCAATCAACAAGCTACTATGGATCAAATCGATATTCTAGACAATCAACATACCATAATTGTAAACAAGGAGAAAACACAAACATCCTATCAAGTAGGTTCAGCCACCTTCATTTGGTTTGTCCTTATAGATGAGCAAATAGACCTCTCTAATGAGCCATGTTTTCATAATGATCGTTCTAAATCTTGTTTCAAAAGAACAAATATCCTACCACAATAAAATTTGTTAAAGTATAGGCTGCAACAAAAAGGAATTGGCCCTTCATAAACAAGGAATTTTTGAACCTATATCAATGTATGTAAATAATGTATATCAAGGTATTGGCTGGACACTTCCAAGAAAGCAATGTAACGATACCAATAATCCTTCAGTGATAGTTAGGGTAACTTCACCCAACGTACACATCAAAATGGATCCCATAGTTTCTCCTAATAATCCTATTTGCACTAATAATTTCCAGACCACCTCCATTCACACTAGCAACTCTCATCCCCAACATCCTAAACCCCATTGACAAAGACCAACAACGTCATCTAGCATATAAAGCAAAGAATCATCATGAAGCAAAAGAACAAAATAAAGCAACAAATCAAAAGAAAGTGCAATATTCAAAGCAAACACAACCCACATGAATGTAAAAAGTGACATGAATCCAAAAATCAAAAGGAAAGCCAAAACATAATATGAATCCTAAAGAAAAGCGTATTTGTGAATACAATCAAAGCAAAATAACAAAAGAAAGCAAACATTCAAAAGCTGCATGTTGCGTATACTAGTTGTGCACCATCTTCACAATTATCATCAATTGTAGCATGCCAAGATTCATGATTGAAAAATATTGTTAGTCCTTATTCCAATCATACTCCCAAGTCTACATCTCTCAAAGTCCCTCAATTGAAACTCCAATCCAAAATTTTGGAGTCCAAATATCTAATCTTGGATTCAGCCAGTAGTCGTGCTCATATGGGCCAATTATGAACCAAACAAGCTAAAAAATGATGGGCTATTGGTGCATGTGGAACTTATTAATGGGCCATTAGTTATCATTTTTTTGGCTCCTTTAAAATTAGTAATGGGGGGTTCGGTGTAAAAGGAGTGCACGACTATTGGGACACGCTCAACTACTAATGCTTTTCCCCTACCACATTTGCAAATTGTACACCAATTGTAGTGAGTATAATAAAGTAACTTTGTAAGGCAATATATTATTAGCATATCATGACAAATTCTCCAAATCAATAACATCAAAATAAGATTTACACTTGAAATTATAAACATCTAAAGCAATTCAAATAATCTAAAAATAAAAGAAAATAAATAAATAAAATTTGTACAATAGAGCAGGGGTCCCATGAGGGGGGCTTAATCCCTATTTTTGAAGAAGATGGTGGTCCTGTGAACAAAATTTTATTACTTTTTATTTTGTGCACAATATATGGAAAAGAAAGGTATTGTATTTATGAGACCACTCACTTCCTTAAATGTTGGTGTTTAAACTTTTAAGCTAAAGTAGATTACAAAATTCATGGGATCACCATCTTTAAATTATTCCTAAAATGTAGCAAGCAATTCCAGCTCTATTTTTTAGGAAGCCCCCTTCCATAAAACCCCAGCCTAATAAAAACAACTTCTTATAGCACCCAAGTTAAGTGCCATGATGCATACTCATTCACAAACATCATGAATAAAAGCAATTTATGGCAAGTTGTCTCCCTCACCATCCCTCTTGACATTAGCATTAATAATAATGGTTTGAACTTTTCCATTTGATCACTCTCGCTTGAACTACTCACTCTTTCTCCTTGAACTTATTTGACGTCTTTTTGCAATTATTTGAACACAAATTAAAATAATGCATTGTGTTTACTCGTTTACATTTTGTAAAGTGTTCTTTCCCTCTTCAAATGATTACTTTCCTAATTTTGTATCCTCAATTACAAGTCATCGCAGATTTTTTTACACAACCCAAAATATTACATAATTTTGTCTAGTTTTAAGAACATTTACAAGCAGTTTCACAATTTCCATGACCAAAATCAACTACGTTTAAGGCAATCCGTCAAAACGTCTGCTTGTGCTGATGAAATTAGATTAAATGGGCAATCTTATCATTGAAGCCAGATTCATTTTCACTCCCATCACATTACTTCCACTCTAAGGAAGGGACAGATACACACATTTTTTTAAATAAGCTTGGATTAAATTAATAGATAAATAAATATACAGCTTGAGGTAAGCTGCTGCAATGTTCTGCAACTAATAAGAATATAAGAGAACAGAACAGTGAAATCTCTCTTATCGTGATTTCACTACATTTTACCAGACAAAAAGACCAAGTCTGGGCATGGGATGTGCTGAAAAAATATAGATCAATTGAAATCATAGGCTTTAGTCACCCTAATGTGACTACAGAAGCCGAAAGAATTCAGAGAGTTGAACCTATGGGCGTGTACGACGGCCCTGAGCCTGGCCGCACACAAGAGCATTCCTAGGGATTGGATATTCATCTCTCCATGACTCTGCTGGAGAATATACTCGCAGGTAGAATTGTTGCCCTAGGTATTGGCGTGCCCAATTCTGGGATCGTACATTCCACATACCCACATTATCCAGAGCCACAAGAATAGCTGTCCATGAATTGGGGTAAACCTGTAAATTCAGGAACAGAGTAAGTACTGCACAAACCTGTAATACATTCAGCTTGCTGAATGAATGATGAACAAAGGTTCAAACTCAGGCAAAAGTTAAGATCTGGTACAAACATTATGTTCAACGAGTACAGAGGACTAATGCTTACTTGTACAGTGCACCGGGCAACAGTATCAAACAAATTGTATTCTTTCCTGCTTGCCTGTGACCACTCACCACCATCCATTCTGCAAGCAAATTCAATCAGCATGGTCTAATTAAAAGACTAACCCAAATCATAGGGGTTAATATAACATCATATGCCTTAATATTCAATATACTCGGGTTTTCTGTCTTTCATCAGTGTTTTTCAATACCTATACTCTTTTGGGTTTTCTTTATTGTTTCTAAAAGCAGGCCGATGGTGGTGTACTTCTGCAACTATATAATTGAAAATAAGTATTGGGTTGAGAATAATATCGAAAAAAATTCTTACCCAGCAACAAAGAATGAATAGCCATCTAAATGCCATGATTGAATTGTGTCTTCGTTGTTTTGAAACACAATTTCAACGAAGGCCCTGAAATCAGCAGCCATAACAGATGTCTGCAGGTAACCACCTCCGCCTGTGGGATTATCTGAAATGGAACCCAAGCTGAAGACACCCTGTAGTTTGAAGTGATCAGCCAACTTCAAAGGGGTATCAGGTGTGTTGAATGAAACACTGTTGACAGCGTATCTCTGCTTCTTATTGATCACAGGAGCAGAGTTTGCAAGTCTGATGGTTCTTGAGGTAGTTATGTTTCCATAGTGGTAAGATCCCTGTGGATTGGGCCGAGGGCCACTTGCACTTAGGTTCCATCTGCACAAGAGTTATAACAATAATCATAAATCCCAGAAAATGTACACTACTGTAAGACATGAGAACAGATTGACCTAAAATCTAGCAGTATTCATATTAACTACCCTAAGAAAGCAAGTTTTCAGATAACAAAAGATTAAGAAGCTGAACTTGATGCTTATGAGCATTGCATACCTGATGGATCTTGCCTGGTTCAAGGACCAGTCAACTTCATCACTTGGGCCCCAGGGCAGAGGTCCGGATGGAGGTGTTTGCGAATTACTGTAGCTAAGAAAGCCAATCGAGGTTAGTGTGGGGGATGTAAATCGTGTGGATACAACAATGTAGTAGCCCTGAGGAGGCTGATCTGCAGTCACCAAAACAGAATAGGATTGACCCAAATGAATATCTAGAGATTCATATGTGTTTTGAACTGTGTGGGAGCCTTCTACTTCCACAAGCTGCATTTTATGCCCCTGAATCCTAAAATTGAGGGAACTTGCCAAACCCACATTGGAAATGCGGAAACGATAAGTTTTCCCTGCACAAAAAACATATGCCATCGACAATTATAAAGTTTTCAATCAGTGACAGGGCTACAAATGCTATGTTTGCTTGTCACTTTAGAGTTTGGCTTACCTTGATCTACTGTAAATGATGTGCTGTTTGAGCCTCGACCATTAATAAGAATCCCATCAGGCATCCCAAGGGATGAACCATTATCAAGCGTTTGTCTAAGGATCTACATATCAGACATTGCAGTAAATCAATACCAAGAAGCAATAAGAGTTAAAAAAGGGCTCAGCTTAAAGACATACAAACTTGAAATTGAATGACAGAGGCATATTACCGAGTGATTTGTCTTGTACCAATCTCCTATTAGAACTGTATAGTCCCCTGCCGGATCTGGGAATGGAACTGGAATCCTGGGGCGGCTTACAACCTTCAAACCACCAAACCCACCTGCTGCTTTGTGCATATACATAGAAGGGAAATAGAAATAACTCCCTATCTGATCCTTCACCTGAAACTGATATGTGAAATTTCTGCCCGGTGGGATTGCGCAGTTGGTTCCCGACAAGCCATCTTGCCACGAGTTTCTTCTCTGTTGTACGCCATCCCTGAACCATCACAAAATATACCCGTTTCAAAAGAAATACCAACAAAAAATCACAGCTGAAAAAGAGTAAAGGAACAGAAAATTACCAGGACAACAAGAAAGGTTCATCCAAACTATTGAAAACATTTATCACCAAATTGTCATTCGTCACAGAATCAATTTGAGGCCCTGGAAACTGGCCATTAATAAGAATCCCCTGCCCAAGACAAAACCAAGAACAGCATTTCAGCAAAATTCAATGGCAATGTTATGAAATCTCTAAATACCATTACCCGTGCATTATGAAATGTGCTAATGGAGGATATCTATGAAAATGGTTACCTGTTGAGGCACACCCAGGGGGTAAATGGTGCCGAATGTAACATTCCATGTAAAGAACTTGTATGGATCTTCACATTTTACAGACGAAATCAACAATGCCGCCGCCCAAAAGCACAGAAATGCCCGCCAAGTGTTTCGAATTAGACCCATTTGAAAATTCCTTATCGATTCCTCTGTTTTTTTGGACTTCGGCCTTTAATTGTGTTCTTCTCTGTACTCTGCAACGCCAATAGCAAGGGAAGTACAAATACTAGTCTGCAAGGCAAGAATATATCACGGGGAACTTGAAATCATTTCAACATCTTCCACGTTCTTGCCCTTTTCAGCCGCGTATTATCATTTGAAAGACAATTAGAAGATATTATATGTCTTGATCACCAAACGCGTTGAAAGTGTTTTTCCTTTTTGTATGACAGCCCATATGACTGTGGCTTTTGTTCCCTGATTCGAACATAATTGCTGACGCGCTGTAACCTTCGCCTGATCGGTGAGTAAAAACAAGTGACCTAATCATGTACAGAACGTCAATAAAAAGCACATTTTCGATGGCCGGTCAACTAACCATACAAATTGCTATTAACTGTCCATTCAGAGATGCAGGCGGGGGAAGCATTGTAACACTGAAAACGAGATTATAGTGTTTTTCAACGAGTATTTAACTGTTTAGTTTTTAACTCAAAATTAGTTGACAAATAAAAATATGATGAATAAATAAAGAATGAGTCATGAGGTCTAGTTGTTTCTTAGTGTAAGTGTTGTATCAATGTCATCAACCATTTTAAAATAGTTTACAAAACGTCAATTTATAAGAGTAAACCCAATTCTTGTAGTTTAAGTGTGAATTTCCAAAAATTGATATAAAAAAATTTCCATAATCAAAACCAACAAAAATATGGTGATGAGTTATGAGTGTGAACTACAAAGTTGACGAAAAAAAATATAACACAATCAAAATTAGAAATAGCAAATTATCAATATGAATACCTTTTCAAGTATTTGATAATATCTTTAAAAAAAAATGTGTAATTAATATTTTCTTATTGAAGATGATTTTTAACATTTATTAATTATAGTTTATTTTGTGATAGTTACTTTATTAAAGTAAGATTTAAATGTAGATTTCTTACTTTTGAAAATATATGCTTATCATTTCATCAAATATCCTATGGTAACTTCATTAAAGTGAGGTTTAAATGTGGATCTCTTACTTTTTAAAGCATATATTCACCATATCATTAATATCTTATGGTTATTTGATTAAATTAAGGTTTAAATATGGATCTCCTACTTTTAAAAGCATTGTTTTACCGTGTCATCAATATCTTGTGGTTATTCTATTAAAGTAAGGTTTAAATGTGGATCTCTTACTTTTAAAAACATGTGTTTACCGTTTCATCAATATCTTGTGGTTGCTTTAATATTAAAGTAAGATTTAAATGTGGATCCCCTACTTTTAAAAATATTTGTTTAATCAATATCTTATAAATTAAAATCAATATAAATATTTTAAATATATTTCTCTCAATTATATTAAGAGGTATTTTTAATATTTAAAGAATTTTATATAGATGTATTTAAGATATTTTCTATTATAGTTTGAATAAATCATTTACTCAACTTACATATATAATTATATCAATACTATCATTTTTTATGAAAACAAGTTAATTATTTGCTAGTTTTTAAATAGAAGTATACAAGATTTTTTTTTGTCTACAATTAATATATTATTAAGAAAATCTACTAATCACCCACACAACCAATGGCTACAAGACTCACTCAAGTACGACGGGGCTAGGTTATGGTGTTGGATTTCTTGAACAAAGTAGAGGAACGGAAAGCGGAGGGCGATGTGGCTGGGAGCAAACGTCAAAAGACTACCCCAATTAAATCAACTGCACCGGTGGATGAGACGGAGAGGCCAAGGCCTTGACACTAGCTGAAAAAGGTGGTTGACTTCGGGGCTGCCTCGGTTGGGGCAACAGGAATCCCCAATTTCTCCGGTGAGGAGGTCATGGGGTGGTTTCGGTAGGGCATGGGTAGTATGTTTTTCCAGTTGTTGTATCTGTGAATTGTAAGCACTCTTGTGCATTTTTTGCTGTTAGTATGAAGTTCTGAAGGGTAGTTTGTCAGCTGTGGCATAGTCATTTTTAGGCCCTATGGCTAGTTTTTGGGGTGTTCAACCTTTTTTGGAAGTATGTTGTAAAAACCTATGTAATCCAAAGTTTGAATGAATACAAATATTAAAAATTTATCAATAAAAAAAAATCTACTAATCACAAAATAAAAATGTATATTTGTGTTTAAGAATATAATCAATACGAAGGAAAAACAAAAATAAACCTATTTTTATAAAGTTGATATTTATATTTTAAATCATTTATCTACATTATGATTGATTTAAAAAAATTGGTGTGATAGAAATAAATTTATAGGAGTGATAGATATTTTAGACTTTTTAAAATTTTATTATATTTTAAAAAGATATTTCTATTTTAAATAGTTTTTAATTTTTATATATTGTATTTAAAATAAATTTTATTTATATAAGATGTATAAATTTTAATAATTTTTAATAAAAACATTAACTATTATATAATAATATGTAACACCCCGCCTGGACAACCCAAGAGAAATTAACCTAACATGATACTAAGTTGATGAAATATTTTTTTTTAAATATTGAACATTACTTAATACAAATGTGGAAGCAATTACAACTTAAGTTAAGACACTTTACCAAAGCCCATAAACTCAGTTAACATTCCCAAAGGTTCCAAAATGTGGTGCTACTTTTACAAAATTAGCTAAACTACTAAGAACAACCATAAGGTAAACTAACATGCATATTGCAACTGAATAGCAAGATACGACTATCATATTAATATAAGTAAAGATACAAGTGATACAACATGGTATACATAATAATACGTCTTCCACTTCACATGTCGTGGGGATCACAATAATGAATAAAATCACAAAATACAAAACATAACATCGCCTAAATGGATGTCTCAAACCAATACATGATAGAATACACAATATACATCTCATGATGACAATAATGAAGCCTCCAAACAATGAACATGACAACAACATCTAAGATCATTCAAGCACAAGAACACAAACATCAGATCTCAATGGTAAATAGAATCACTACCACCCGACCACATGGAACCCTGAGGTCCACCCTATCGTGCCAAGGAGATAAACATCATGCCCCACTCAAACAGGTACACAAAAGAAAGAAAGGCTAATGCAAAGGTACACTAGATGCAAAGGTTATTAGGTCATCAAATAGGTATGATCAAGACACACTACTACCGGGTAAAAGCACAATAATCTGTCACCCTTTTACAAAGGAAAAGGACGACAAAATCAAAGTTGTTCAGCTTCAATAGTATAAAAGTGACATTTATGTTTGAAATTTGAAGATGATGTAAACTAATAAA
>MU227733.1:136429-148179 GCA_018584345.1 Thuja plicata
AACTTAACTATAATGAATCTAGCTAGACCATATGTTTGGCCAAAATTAATTTTTAGTTAGAAATACTAAAATTCAGCTGTGCTGATAAGTTGTCCTAAAAGGTGACAAATTATTGTGCTTTTACCCTACCACACACTACTAGAGACACCACACTCTCATAAGAAACTAGGATACATATAGGGAAGTGTCATCACATATGTCTACCCCTTGGGACAATCTCACTAGACTCTAGCCCCCAAGTGTGATCATATGTGGAATCAAAAATTCTTTCATGAAGACAAGGAAACCAATCATGTTAGCCCTCAATGTCTCCTCTGGACAAGCAAGCATCTTCTTTCACTCCCGTCCTTAGCCTGTACTAGCACTTAAGGCATGGGCGAGGCACTATCATTATCTTATTAATGTTTTAAACCCAATAATTTATTAATTTATCACTTATTAAGCTAATTACAATGAGTTGCCTTGGTTAGCCGCTTGTGGGCATTGGTCTTCAATGCAAGCCAATTCCCTCATACGCATTTAGATAACCTACCCTAGGCTCATAGATCGAATAACACCACAGTGGTAAAATGATTCTCAAATCGGTTCCTTAACACAACAAGAACATGTTGGTTCTTAAATATCCATAACATCATAAAAATATTCTCAAGAATAATCAAGTAACATATGAGTTCAATATTGAAAACAAAGTCGAGGATACATGATCAAGAAAATGATAACTTACATGAAATATGAAACCAAAACATATGCAGTTCAAAAAAATCCCAAAGCCTCTGGTAAAACTATTCCTTGGCCAACTTAACTAACCCAACTGACGAATAAACACAACAATCAAAACTCCAATATCAACATATAAATTCTCACATTAATTTTAATTATAACCCAACTAATTGTAATTAAATAAAAAATAATTACAAATAATAACATAACTTAACTAAATTAATTATATTTTAAGTTAGATTGAAATATAATTAATTAAGTAAACTTAACAAAATACATATTAATTAATATACTTAACAAAATACATATTAATTAATATTAATCTATACATCTATTTTATCGATAAAAGGTTGAAGCCAAAATTTTAATAATAATTTAAATGAATGTACAAAGTTCTAGTTCAAGGGAGCATACCGACAAGAAAGAACTAGGAAGAAAACCTCGAGTCATAGCTCCAGAAAACCTATTCACTACTTTTGTGTACAACCTCCCCTTCTTTACGAGGATTAACAATAGTTATACAATTTGGTTCTGATATACAACTATAGGTATATGCACGAAGATGGGGGACCAAAAATGTGCCAAAAACAAATTTCGTCCCCCAAAAGCAATAGGGCGTACGCGTTATGGCTTGGATTTCCCGAGCCTAAGACTTGGGAAATCAAAGCCATAGCACATGTGCACTATAGCATGTACGCGCTATGTAACATTAAGAAAAGACTTAAGGGAGAGAGAGAGAGAGAGAGAGAGAGAGAGAGAGAGAGAGAGAGAGAGACCAACAAGCCCNTAGCATGTACGCGCTATGTAACATTAAGAAAAGACTTAAGGGAGAGAGAGAGAGAGAGAGAGAGAGAGAGAGAGAGAGAGAGAGAGAGTCCAACAAGCCCTTCCATACCAATTCCAGCACTAGGACAATACATAAAATGTAACATTTAAGTATAATATTTCTTATAATTAAGTTAAATTTTATGTATATACTTTCTAGAAGTTTGAGAGTGGTTTCATCTTCATAGGAGTTAAGATAAAGATTTTGGATTTTGAGGGCTTTTAGGAAATTTCAGACTTAGCTAAATTTTAGGAATCAACACATTATCTTCAGCATGATTCTCAGTGGATTATTGATTGTAACCTTAATCCCTTGACTTGTGCATGATCATTTAAGGACCATTTATCATTGTATTGTTTATTCTATGGTTAGTTTGGTAATTGACATGTATGTTTAACCATGTTAGGAGAGAGAGAGAGAGGGGGGGGGCATTAAAGAGAGACCCCTTATGACCCCTTAGAACACCTTAGGACCCCTTTCCATACATCTTATGGGTAGTAAAGGGTCATACGGGGTCATAAGGTGTTCTAGGATGCGTTAATGTGTCTTGGGACCCCTTAAGATCACCAACAAACCCATAGGACCCCTTACCATTCATTAGTATATGGTAAGGGGTCGTAAGGGGTCTAAGGCATCCTAGGGATCATAATGTGTCCTAGGACCCCTTAACAACCCTTACGACCCCTAAGATGCAGAGAGAGGGTTCTTCAAGGGCCCTAAGGAGTCGTAAGGGGTCCTAAAGGGGTCTGGACAGAATACTATGTCTTAGGACCCCTTTTGACCCATTAGGACACCTTAGGGCCCCTTATCATACATCTTAGGGGTCGTAAAGGGTCCTAAGGGGTCATAAAGGGTTCTAAGACATGGTAATATGTCATAGGACTCCTTAAGACCACTTAAAATCCCTTAGGATCCCTTAACAACCGTTATAACCCCTAATATGTAAAGAGAGGGGTTTGATAGAGTCCTAAGGGGTCATAAGGGGTCATAGGATACATTACCATGTCCTAGGACCCATTATGATCCCTTGGGACCCCTTACCATACATCTTAGGGGTCCTAAAGGGTCACAATGGGTCATAAGGGGACCTAAGACACATTATTATCTCTTAGGACGTCTTAAGACCCCTTAACAACCCTTATAAGCCCTAAGATGTAGAGAGGGGTCTTCAATGATCCTAAGTGGTCATAAGGCATCCTAGGACACATTAATGTGTCCTATGACTACTTATGACCCCTTAGGACCCCTTACCATACATCCTAGGTGTTGTAAATGGTCCTAAAGGGTCATAAGGTGTTCTAGGACACGTTAATGTGTCATATGACCCTTTAAGACCACTTACAATCCCTTAGGACTCCTTACAGCTCATTAGTGTATGGTAAGGGGTCCTTAGGGGTTGTATGGATTATAAGCGGTCCTAGGATACATTAATGTGTCCTACGACCCCTTAACAACCCTTACAACCCCTAAGATGTAGAGAGATGGATCTTTAAGGGTCATAAGGGGTTGTAGGATACATTAATGTGTCCTACGATCCCTTATGACCCCTTATGACCCCTTCTCATACATCTTAGGGGTCTTAATGGGTCATAAGGGGTCATAAGGGATCCTACAACATATTAATGTGTCTTAGGACCCCTTTCGACCCCTTCTAGGACCCCTTAACATTTGTTAGTGTATGGTAAGGGGTTGTAAGGGGTCTAAGGGGTCATGGGACACATTAATGTGTGGACTATGACCCCTTAAAACCCTTACAACCCCTTATATGTAGAGAGAGGGGTCTTAAAGGGTCATAAGGGGTCATAGGACACATTAATGTTTCCTAGGACCCCTTATGACCCCTTAGGACACCTTACCATACATCTTAGGGGTATTAAAGGGTTCTAAGGGGTCATAAGGGATTCTAGTACACGTTAATGTGTGCTATGACCCATTAAGACCCCTTATGACCCCTTACCATACATTAGTGTATGGTAAGGGTGTTAGAGTAATAAGTTAACTCACTTATTAATTAAATCATTCTGATTTAATTATTAAAGTCACTTATTATCTCTAGTTCACTTAAGCTAAACTTTAGGCATATAATAATTAATTCTTTATTAATCATTATCAAACAACATAGGTTTCTCCACTTTTTAGGGTTTTGATCACCTTTTATAAGGTTTGATCTCTTTATATTTGTTAATTAATTATGATTGATCTTGAATCATCTTATATTTTTTGTATTCTATTATTGAATCAATTGAGGATGTTTCCTCTTTCACAGATCTGTTGTTTCTGGCCTCCATAGCTTTTGCTTCTCTCTTTCTGTGACAAGTGTTTACATGAATGTGATTCTTGGGAGCTGTAGGGCTGATAGTTTTTAATCAACTCCAATATGGTATCAAAGCTCTAGATCTTCATGTCCATGTTCTCTTCATGAGATATTTGGCCTTGTTTTTAGATCTGTGTTTTCAAGAGGTTTCTTGCTTCATATTTTTGTGGATTTGGGGGGATTTATTTTTTGGATCACTTTGGGCACAAATCGGCCTCACGGTTGTGTCTGGAAGGCCCAAAACCCCCTATTTTCATATAAGGCTCGTCCAATTTGGACACACTTGAAATCTGGACCCTCTTTTTTGCATGCATGACCTTAGCATGCTTTTTGAGGCAAAAAAACATCTCGATTTTCACACTGGCGAAAAATAAAAAAAATTTAAATTTAAAAAAAAATTAATTTCTTTAGGTAAATCCGCTAAATTTGGCAAAAAATTTAGCATTCTCACCAGATTTTGAGGCATCGCCAAATTTAGTGGAGCTCCACAAGATTTAGCAAAGGTTTCTTGGAGTTCTTCTTGCTTTGGAGCCCTCTTCAGGTTTTTGTTCATATCTTGAGCAAACAGAGGCATTTTTCACCAAACGAGATATTGTCAGAAAGTTGGTTCCGAGCCTGACCTAATTTTATAGGTTTGGTTTTCTGATTTTTCTATTTTGCAATTTTTTTTCTATTCAAAGTTAGGGTTCCTTTTTCCACTCTAGGAGCCATATCTTTCCCATCTGGGCTTCAATTTCCAACTTCCACACATCATTGGAAAGATGGCTCAGTGCTCTATCTTGTTATATGGGTATCACATCTAGCATCTTCTCTAGGTAAAATTTATTCAGGTTTTTACTTTTTTGCAATATGGTGATTATCTTAGATGTTTCAGGTCCCATGATCATTTTTCTTGCATGATACGACTTCCTTTTAGCTGTTATTCATGTTTCTAAATCTTTCTTGTCTTTCTTGAGCATTGTAGACATTTATTTCTATAGCTTTTCTTGTTTGCAAATATACTAGAATAAAGTGTCATCTAATGCATGCTTCGGATCTTGGTAATTTTTGTGTTTGTTTGTACTCGCACTACATTATAAAGTGTCATCAGGGGTTTGATTTACCTTTGTAAAGTGAGTACTCCTTCCACGACATTAGCCTCATTATGTGTGTCAAGAGAATGTTTCCTCCACGACACCATCCTTTGTATGTCCTTGTACTTTCTATTTCACTTTCTATGTTCTTGGTTCTTCATCATGCAATTATTCTTGATAGTCTGGTTCAGTGTGCATGTCATGCCTCTCCCTACTTAGCATTATGGGGGGTATCTCCTGTTGGTTCTAATGCTTCTTTGGTTCGATGGTGTGATATATGTATTCAAATTTTTTTCCTACGTACTAGGCAGATGTAGTGGCTGGGTACCTATGCATTTTGGTGAGATGGATCATTTACCATATGGACACTCTTTCATTCTTGTTTTGGAGACATCCTTCCATCTTCAATTGATCATCTCTTTAGACTTTGTTTAGAGTCCTCTCAACCTGATCATGTTCTATTACAATGGAGGTTCCAGCAGTTATTCTTCGACTGTGTTTGCAGCTTCATGCTTCAATGATGTTCTTCATGTTCTTCCTTTGTTCCTATCTTCTGGGACATTCTCTAGTTTGGAGGCTTCTTCAGTCCTTCACTAGTTTTCATCTCTTTTCGGAGAGGGGTTTTCCCACAGGGTTTTCTCCTTTTCTCCTCTTTACAAAGTGAATAGTCAGAAAATGGAAGCACTTCCATTGTAGACTGGTTTAGCCCTCTGATTAAGTGGTTTGGGGTCATGTCAGGCACCTTGAATGGGTCTCTGAATTAGATCTGGCTTTTCCCCGTGTTGTGTCCCATTTCCCACTTCTCTCCGGCTTGTTTTTGGCATCCTAAACTGCAAACCTGAGATTTTTGACCTCAGGGTCAAAATCAACCTTTCTGGGTCAAGGTCGACCTCAACCTTGACCTAGGTCAGAATTAACCTTGAATCTGACCTAGGGTCCAGATTTCAAGTTTATGGGGTTTCCGAATGTCAGGCTTCAGAAAGATTTAATTTCTGCTTCTGGGTCGGCTGTTTCGGTATTTGGGGCAATGACTCTTGAAATTATATTTAATATAGGTCCACTTATATTTATACAGGTCTAATTAGAATTTAATTGTCCTATGTAGGCCTCTCTAGAAGATTGTGCCCTAGATTCATATATAAGGAAGCCTTCTCCTCTCATTTTCTCTAAGACTTGGAACCATAAATCATCAACCAAGAAAGAATGATCAAAGTGAAATCTAAGTGTGAAGAGAAAGCTAAGAAGCAATCATCTACTCTCAAGCATTCAAGCACCTTCAAGCATTCAATTCATCTAGGAGACCCATTGGTAGCCTTTGAAGGATTCAAGCTCTATGGAGCCCTCTTGTTGAACATTTATCCATCCACATTCCTCCAAGCCTCTTCCTATTCCAAGATCCATTCAAGATTGGTGTTGAAAATCTCCAAGAAATTGATGTGAGACATCCTACATCTGACATTCTACATTCTACATCCATTTGGTGCATACATACTTGTAGATCCTCGAATTCGAATCCACCACAAAGGTTTCTATACAAGAAAGGTGAATTTGTTCATTTACTTTGTTTATCTATGCAATTTCAATTCAATTATAAGGTTAATTCCAAAATCGGGGTTTGACCAAGGCAAACCCCTTCCCCCTCAACAAACAAACCATTTTTCTTGCTGGGACAGGTTTAGAACAACAAATTGGAGTGCAGATCCAGATACCCTTTTTGGCAAACTGTCAGGATCTAGAAAAAGATTTTCCATTGGACTGTGCAGGTTAGAATCAGACTTTCTGAGTCAGAATTGGAAATTTTGGGTCAAAAGTGACATTCATTTTTGGGTCAAAATCAGACCTGAGCCAGATTTAGAAAAGATTTTTGGGTTTTCTTCATCTCTGTTTTTCTGTTCCAAATGCGATTGCAGAATTCTCAGAAACTCAGTATAGACACCCAAAAACAACATTCTTCAGATCTGTTACATTTTGAGGTTAGTACATATCTTCAATTCAATTCAATTAAAGTTTTAATCTTCCTAAATATATTACACACTCTCTTCTATAAAATGGAATTTAGGGTTTTTCTCTTTATCCTTATCCTTAATAGGTTGATTCATTTATGCATTGACCCTTTCTTTGGGGTTAATCAATTTGGATCTTCCTTTTATGAAATTTGGGGTTAAGAGGACAATCTTACCTTCTCCACATCATTATTTAATCTTACATTCTAATAAACATTCCATTTTATTATATCATATTTTTATCCTTTACATTATGGTGAACCCGCGATAGACAACTCTTTCTTTTTGGTGTTAGATTTACATTTTTATGTTAGATCTTGCATGCATATTAGATTATCTTTCTGTTATGTTCTTTCATTTACATTTCAAAAATTAAAATCAAAATCTTGTGTTTCCTAAATTAGTTCATTTGCATTACATTGGTGCATGAGCTTTACTACTTCTAGTCCTACTTATAGTATCCCAGTTAGAAGAAGTTGTAGACTTATGGGTTCCTTTGATCCTGATTCTTCCTCTCCTTTCCTTAGGATCCCAAATGATAATTTTATCACTCATGATTCCAATCCTTCTACGGAGCATAACTCTTCTCACTCATCTCATGATGAGGATGATGCTTTAAGAGTTCCTCCTGAACAAGTCCAAAAAATTTCAACCGAACTTGATAAAATGGGAAATTGGCTTATTCAAGAAAACCATAATCAAGATTCTATCCAAGCTATAGAGGCTCTTAAGAAATTCCTTTGTGATAGTGATCAAGGTGTTAATCTCTTGCTTGGTATCACTCATATTGTGCATTTGAATGTTAAACCTTTAGCTCAAGAGGCTCAATATCTAGGATTCACTCCTCCAGTCACTAGTGGGGAACCTTCTTCCATTCCTTTACCTAGAATTCCTACTTACACTCCTCCTTTAATGACTAAAACTCTTCCAATTTCATCTATTCATGTGAGTGTTCCACCAGTGTCTCTACCTACCTCACATCCTTCTTACCATAGCATTTTCTTATTCCAATCCTCTTCCAACTATGGTTCAAAGTGTTCCACTAGTTGTGTCTTCCATTCTTGTCGCTTCCTACACTTTTCCTAATGTTTCTATGCCACCTATTTCTTCTAATGATTCCACAATCATTAGTTTGGCTCAAACTGTGTCATATTTACAATAACAACTTGAGCCCTTAAGTCAATCCAAGTTTAGTATTCCTACATGTGACATGGGTAGTCCTTTATCCCTAGACATTATTCATGCTCTTGTCCCTCAGCAAGCTGATATGCCTCATCTTGAGAATTACACTGGTAAGGGAGATCCTGTCACTCATGTTAAAATATTTCAAATCCTTTGCAGTGACTATGCTCATGACCATAGGATTTTAGCCAGTTGTTTGCTAGAACTTTTTGTGATAAGGCCTTGCAATGGTGTTGTTATTTGCCTCCTTATTCTATTGATTCTTTTCCAAAACTTGCTAATACCTTTATCCAAAATTTCCAAAATAACATTGGTCTGCAAGTGTCCTTAACTGATATGATGCATTGTAAAAAGAATACTAAAGAAAAATTGACCAAATTTATTGGTAGATTTTAAGCATTTGTATGCTCAGATTTCTTACCTAGCTCCTGATAATGATATTCAACATATGTTTATTTCAAATTTGCAAAAGGATATTTTAGGATAAGATTATGCTTACTAAATTTACCTCTTTTCAACAACTTTGTGCAGCGCTTCATCATTATCAATTACAAGTGAGTTAATTTGAGAGCAACACTCCAATGGATCCTGTTCTAGTTGATAAGAGTGATGGTGCTCCTAATCCTAATAAGTTTCAGAAACCTAACAACTATGTCAAGATAAATAAATAGGTGAATGCAGTTACTGATCAAGTTGTTGTTGCATCCAACAATGCCACTTCTGCATCCACTGCTTTCCGTATGAATCGTACTTTTACTCCTCTATATGAATCTTTACATTCTATTATGAGTAGGTTTTTAAGTGCTAATATGATTACCATGCCTCCTATTCAACCTCTTCTCCCTACTACGATGGCATCCAAATCCTTTGATCCTAAAGCTTTTTGTCAATACCATCGATAGAATGGCCATGATACTAAAAAATGTTATTCTCTAAAGCATAAGGTTCAAGACTTAATTGATTCTAATGCTTTATCCATTGATAATTTTGATGGTAGTGGGAACAAATCTATTTCTCCTTCTAATCAAAACCTTCAAATTTATACAATTCCTTTACCTACACATGATACTAATACCATTGTTCAACCATCTTCTGTGGATATTTTTTACGATTCAAAGATGGATGTTCTCAATCACATTGTTAATCATGTGGAGTGTGTTGTTTCATCTCATCCTACTGTTCAAGATCCTTCGCCTCCACTTCGACTTCAAGTTCCACCTAAACCTCAAAAACAAACTAAGGATAAATGACCTAGGGAACTCTAAATCACCTTTGATGATTCTGAGACTATTAAGGCTCCTGATGGTCCCCTTTATATTTATGCTAGGATTGGTAAGATACATATGTGTGGTTGTCTTGTTGATCCCACCTATTTATTAAATGTCATTACTGAGGAAAACCTTTTTATAAAAAAACCTACAACGTGATTATTATGATACATCTGATGCATTGATCCAAACTTGTAATGGCTTTCTTTATCATTCATTTGGTTCTATTAACTTGCCTGTTGAACTTTGTGGTAAAGTTGTAGATACTACCTTCATTTTCGTTCCTACTTCTGATCATTTTCAAGTCAAATTTGGATTTCCTTGGTTAATTGTCATGCATGTCGTTGCTTCTCCTATTCATATGTGTATTAAGTTCATTCATAATGGAGAAGTGAAAATGATCAATCATAGTTTGTATCAACCTTCTAGGCCTAGAGATTGTGCTACTCTTGATTTCTTTTGGCCTTTATTACCTAATTCATGTCCTCCTCGCCCCGATAAACTTTTTTGTTCATATCAAGCCTATAAACATCGCAAGATTGTTGAGTTAAGCATGCCTCAGATAGATCTTAATCCTAGTATTTTTCCCACTCCTTCTATACCTCCTTTATTCAATACTTCTAGCTTTATTACTCAACCTCCCAGTGTTGCTTCTCAACCTACTATGAATCCTCCTCTCGAGCCTGTGAAAGAACTAGTTTTTGTTCCTCCTAGTTCTCAACATGTTTCAAACAAAGTGAAGCGTAACCGATCTGCTAATGAACATTGTACTTGAAGCGTAGGGCTACTGCTAGGGCTCGTGCCTTTGTTCTTCAAAATTATTTACCTTCTTTTGACCAACCTATGCCTGATGTGTTGGAGGAAGTTAATGTTCATAATAATGTTAAGATGAATGATTATGATGATTCTATTCGCATCTTAGATCCCATTTTAAGTAATCTTGATGAGGAAGATACTCTTCATGATCTTATCAATCCTAGTGATGAATATGAGACCATCGATATTGCTACTGATTTACCTCATATGCTTTCAACTCAATTAATAATTACACCTAGTATCGAACATCATGATTTTTAAGAGGATCCTTGTTTGGAACTGGCTATTATTCCTACTGTGTTGGATATAGTCCCTCTTGTGAGTTTCCCACCTTCCCTAAATGATATAAACTAAGATAGGGAGAGTAGGTGATGCGCTTGATTGGCTTGTCCTTCATGGTAGTCTTTTTTGTGTTTGCCTGTTGTATTATGCTTCTCGCATAATATGTTTGCTAAATGTTTGTTAGATTCTTTTATATGACCCTTGTTACTTTGTTAGTGCAAGGTGATAAAGGAATCAAGCCTGTTATACAATTCCTCTATATGTATCTCTATTCTTATATATGTTGTTTTCATGTTATATTGTACTAGTGCTATTGTTTGTAAATGTTTTCCCTATGTAGTCCACTTGGATCTGCGACATGGTAGCACTAACTCTTTTTAGTCTCCATGTTGTGGTCCTAAAAGATTCTTCTTTGTAACTCTTGTGTTTTCGTTCCTCCATTGTGATTGTAGTTCTACTTTCTTTTGGGAATGATGTCAATTAATTTTCAATAATATCATACATATATATTATCTTATGATCATACTAACCCCACAGTAGGTAGATCCCTTCTGTGCTCTTTGTATGTTTATGTGGTATTTCCCTTGATTTGTCTTCGTTTGGGGCACCTCGTAGTGGAAACGTAATCAGTAGAGGTGTTTATGTTTCTGTTAAAGCCATTACTCATCTTAAAGTATTAGCAAAGACTTTAACATGGGGGCATACGCTCTACTCACCTTTTGCACACACGCACTTTCAAAATATTTTCAAAATTAAAACTTTTTCCCTTTATGGATTAAAGACTAATACTTAAAGCATGGATTTTTAGCTTATAGGATCTCTTGATCCCTCCAGTTTAAATTTATATAGATCTCTTAATCCCTTCAGTTTCAATTTACAATGTTTTGATCCCTTAAGGTCAAAAGGTGTCCTTAAGACTAGATCTCCCCGATGGGTTGACTAGTGACTAGCCACATTCACTAGGCAGTTCGACTCTATCTTTCCAGTTGCACTGTTTCCTTGTGTGGTTCACAATGGGACATAAGTTCTCATTGGGCGAGATAATCATGCCCTCTCTCTTTTTATCTTTAACTGGTGATATCTCCCTTATCGTGATCTTAGGTTTGATAAAGACTTAAGTCCCTGGGGCTTTGAGGATTCAATTGTTGGAAATAAGGATGGAGTAACTGAGAGGGGAGGGGTGAATCAGTTACCACAAAAATAAATCCACAAGTCCTTAGATGTCTTTAATATATATATTACTGTTACTCGGTGAATTAACCTTAT